>BLSH010241806.1:1097170-1132109 GCA_018402905.1 Glandirana rugosa
TGGGACGACACTGTTTGCCAGGGGAGTGGCGTTTTTCCTCTCCCCTGGACAGAAAAAAAAAAAAAAAAAAAAGGGAGCACTTAAAGCGGGGTTCCACCCACATTTTTCACTCCTCACCATGCAGCACTTATGTGCATCCTTAAAATGAATTGCTAATTTTTTTTTTTTTTTTTTTTCTGTTCACTTACCCGATTTATGCCTATATTTAATTTTACTTCCTCCTTTAGGGGCCGTGGCAACATTTCCATTTTTTGCATTGGCTCCTGGGAGATCTTGGTCAGCTTGGCATGGCACGGCTCCAGTAACATTTAACATTGGCGTCTATGGAAAATCTTCGTCAGCTTGGCATGATTGTGCCATGTCAAGCTGACCAAGATTGCACCGCACAGCACATGCGCGAGATCAGCAGGTGCGTGCTGGGTAGCTACCGTAGCATGCACGGAATTCAGAAAGACAGACACTGTGGGTTCAGATGCCCACAATGGAGATGGACGTGCGGTGCAGGTACTTCACAAAGTAAGAAACTGATAATGCACAAACAGAAAACTGGGCATAGTGTACAGCATACCTTTGTTGCATTGTACAAGGCATGAGTATACTTAGGGGTATTTTTATCTTAAAGTCATATTTCGACCAGAACGCCGCTTTAACCCTTGCATTGTGGGTGCAGTCCCACTTCAAGGGATCTTTTTTTTTTTCTGCCCGGAGTTGGCATTTAAGACCTGTCAGCATACTTGACCGCTGATGGGTTATAACTTGCATTTTGTGTGTTTATTTGGAAAATAAAGTAATCACTATGACTATGTTACACAACAGATGAAACATGTACAAACTGTTTTTCAAAACATTATGTTTCCACTGCCTGCTTAGGTTTATTCATCACCCCCAATTGCACCCAAGGCTACAACACTCCCCATGATTGTTCCAGCACCCCCAGTGGGTGATATCACATAAGGAATTATGTTTTTTAAACCCATTATCCCAAAATAATTTGTTGCTGAAACAGCTTGTGTAACTGCAGTGAGAGCTGGAGTTTGGCTTCAATTCTTTAGTGTATTTAAATCTGCTAGTATAGCTAACACTACCCTCCCCAAGACTGACAATGCTACTGTGCCCTTTCACCTAGAGTGGGGGCACTGTAATACAGGAGGTATGTTACTGGTCACATCACTAGGTGAAAACAGAGGGGGGGGGGGGGGGTAGAAAACTAAATACAGCCACTACAGGACTGGTAAACAGCACTAAATTACATTTTTTGTTTTGGGTTGAACACTGCTTCAATTGATTTTAATGTGCGGCCTCCAGGGCTGTCACCTTGATCCAACATTCACTACCTAGGGAGCCACTGAACTGGAACAAGCATACTGCTAAAGAAGTCTCAAAATCAGATTCCTGTTGTGCATGCTTGTTCCCAGGTCAGTGACTAATCAGACACTGAACCTAGGATCAGAAAGAAAGCTCAAGATGCTGTCTTAATACAAGTCATGGCTGCTGCTAAATGCACAGTATAGATCCTTGTAGTTTACTGTCAGCAAAATTCCACTCTAAAGGATCCACGGATAATGTGCATAAACTACAGTAAAACAAAAGGCTCAGAAAAAAGTTGGAAGGCAGCTTCATGTTTTGGTTACACTGGCTTCTATTTGTTGAGCTCCAAAGCACAAGTTGTATACATTGTTCATGGACGCAAGTGTAATGCACATTTTCAATCTAAAAAAGGTACACAAAATGCTGACAATGTCTACAATGTCAAAATGTGAACAGTTCTAAAAAGAAATAGCACCTTATCACACATTTTTCATACATTGTTCTTCTAAGTCTCCTTTCACACTGCCACGACTTGAAAGTCAGAAGATTTTGATGCGATTTCGAAGCAATTTCAGGGAATGCCTGTGCAAACTTGAGGTCTATGGACCTCAACTCGCATGAAAGTTGGACCAAAGTAGTGCAGGGACTACTTTGAAGTCGGTGCGACTTGAAGTCGTGTAGATATGAATGGTTATCATTGGGAATCATGGGGCACAACTTGTCATGCGACTTTGCAGTGTAAAGTCACAGAACAAGTCGCACAAGTGTGAAAGAGGCCTAAAGCAGATGTGTGAATGCTGCCCACCCCACATGTAATGGTCATAGAGCTGAAGTATTGCACGTGTTTCTACAGTACCTGCATAACAAGCAAAATGTTAACATTCTCCCTTGGGCACGCTGAGAATGTGAAGATTCTGATACAGAAGACTATTTACAAAGTTAAAGTGGCTGTAGACCCCTACATACTGTATACCCAGTGAAGTGACTGGCCTCAGGTGATACGCTGAGATTAAACAAATCCTCCTACATAAGTTGTATCTGCAGCCCTTTCTTCGACATCCATTTAAAATTCTGAATCTAAAGCTTGTCTGAGAGTTCAGAAAAAAGGAGTGGGAGAGCTGAATTAACACGCTGCAGAGTTCAGTGAGATTTCTAAGAGCTGATTGGGTGGAGAGTTGAGTCTGTCAATCAGATGGTGGGGCCCTTCCCTGTCGCCATTTTCCTCTTGGTGTCCGGAAAACCTGTCAGAAGTGATTCATGCTAATAGAGGAATGAAGCAGCAGACAGAAATGACACTTAGTGCTCTTAATTGAGACAAATACACACTATAAAAGGATGTGCTTTGTTCATATTTCATGTGTGAGGTTTACAAACACTTTAATATTGAGGCTAATGTACAAATCGCAGTTTTTTCCTGCTCGGTGAACCACAAGTGGTGTGTACAGACAGCCATAGGAGTGAATGGCTATAAGCACCTATGCTCGGGTAGACACTGATGTTTTCTTGCAAGGGCGTTTATACACACATACAACATATTTCCTGAAAGAGGAATTTGTGTTCAGCAAATACAAATATATCAGCATGCAAAGCATATCCCTCCTCAATGTCCCCGTGTTCAGTTGTACCAGTGCAAAGCACTCTGGCATGGGTGACACAGCTGCACATATTTACAGGACAAAAAAAAAAAAAAAAAAAAAAAAAAAAAAAAAAAAAAAAAAAGGTAAAAAGCATACATACATACATCTTTATTTTACTTTTTAATCTATTTGGGGGTTTTGTACAGAGTAACTAACAGCTGCAAGAGCCAACATCAACGCAAGTGGTGAAAAGTCAAATATGTTCTCCATTAAGGTAAATCATAAACTGACCTTAAGCCCACATTCACATTGGGCCGATTTGGTATGCGATTTGATATGTCAAATCGGCGGCTAATGCCGGCAATAGCACGGTCCGAATTCGTGCAGCGCCGCACTGATTCCCACAACTAGTTCCTGTACTACTTTTGGCGACTTTGGGGGGGCGACTTGAGTAAACATCTGTGCATGAACCCGCACAGATGTCTGTCAAATCGCCCCCAAAGTAGAACTGCATTGCCAGTTTGAAATCGATTTCTAACCCGCATCATCAGTGTGAACCTGGGCTCAAACTCCTTTAACTACTTAAAACATAAACTTTGGCATTTTAACACAGTCAATACCAACTGTAAAGTAAATTCTGCTTATAAAGCGGCTCTATTCAAATAATCAGTGCAAAAAAAACGCAACACCAATGTGCAGCGGAAGGGTTGAGAAAGGCTGCAAAAGATATCTGATCCACCTGCTTTGAAAATTTACTACTACTACTCTTAGGCTGGTTTCACATGGGGGATTTCAGTGGTCTGCTTCCACCTGCTCAACAGATCTCTCTGCTGATCTCCACTGAGCGGGCAGATGACAGGTCCGTGTCCGCTCCGCTGTGCGTGGACACAAACATAGCTCTGCTGTTCTCTATGGGGCTGTCGGATGGGAACAGACCGCATGTCCGTCTCCATCCAACGGTCATCCGATCTGACGGACGGATGGGGAATGGATCCATCTGTCTGTTTTTGGCGGACAGGATGGGACCAGATGCCGGCGGGTGTCAACAGGCACACATCTACAGACATCCGCCGCTCCATAGAGAGCCATGTATGGTCCCGATCAGGTCCGTCTGAAAAACTGACAGGTGGACCCAATCGGACAGCCCGTGTGAAACTAGCCTTAAGGCTCTTTTACATGAGGGTTCAGTCTGGATGCATCTGTCATTTTTTCTGAAGGAACCAGGCTGAACCACAATGAATGTTTGCACTGATGGATGTAAATGGTTGGCATCCATTAATGTCTGTTTTTAGGCAAGAAACATTTTGTTTATATTTTTGTCTCCTATTTTCTTCAACAATTAAAAAAAAAAATAGACATTTAAAAAATGGAAGTAAACTTAACCTGAAGACCGATGTGCAAACTCATGTAATCTGAATAAAGTATTCAGTTTTCTTAGCTCAAAAGATGACTGAACTGATGCGCCCTTATCAAAGGACCCTGAGGTCCCTTGCACATGAGGCTGTCTAGCTGCTGTCAATCCCATTGCCCCAGGAGGGACGGGATCAGTGTCCAGCCCTGCTGCCTTCAACCTGTCAGTCTATGGCAAGCTGCAGCAGGACGAGGCTGAACGCTGTATTGAGCGATACCCGCATTTAGGGCTCTATGCATTCAGGGACAAATGCAGGGAATGCAGGTCTTCAGAGGGTCCCTAAATTGGTACAGAGTTCACCCTGTCCAGCCGCAGCTTGCTATAGACTGACAGTCAGAAGGCAGCAGGGCTGGATAGTGCAACTGTGCCTCCTGGGCACACTAAAATGCTGGAAGGGATGCACAGCAACTAAACGACCTTAAGCTTAGGACACATGGGAGATTACACAGAAATTAATCACTGCTACAAAATGCAAATGCCAGTAATGAACAGTGATTTGTAACTATTGAATGAATTGTTAGAGTTTATGCTAATTTGCTACAGTACTGAGTTGCGTTCTACTACAAAACTGATCTCCTTTAGTGACTTGCAGCTAAAGTTGCCCGCGCACGGATCAAAATTCAGCCGATTCAGCAGGGACCAGACAAATTTCGGTCCATGTATGGCCATGGTGGGTGACAGATGTTGAATCTCAATCTGCGCTGCAGGATATAGACTGCAGTGCTGATCAGTATATTCTGACAACAGGGAAGACAAATTGATGCATCAAGACCAGGGGCATTTAGCATAGATAAGATCCTAAAAATTTTAGGAGCTCTAGCTCAGTATTTAAGTTAAAGTCCTAAAGCCTAAACATTTTTTTACCTTAATGCATTAAGGTAAAAAATGTTTAGGTGTCAGCATCCCACCTCACCCCCCTTTTACTTACCTGAGCCCTCATTCAATCCAGCGCTCTGCAATTCTTCTCTCCCCTCACTTCCGTGTCTCCCTGGGTTTTGCTGAGGCACCGGAAGCCATTACCTCTACAGCCACTTTAACCCCTTATAACCTCCATGTTAAACCTTCATTATTAGGTGCCATACTATCTCTGCAGTGTCCAGAGATTTCATAACAAAAAACTAGTTTCCACATAAAAGAATTACTATAGATATGAAACTTATAATACAGCTTGAAAAAAATAAATATTCTACTTCACAATTTGGATTTGCACAGTACTTACACCTATGGATTTACAACAATATTCTGACAGATGGTTACCAGAACAGCCATGGAAGAAATGTACACACACACACACACACACACACACACCATCAGACTTCATACCACTTGAGCAGCAGCTACCACTAGAGAGAGGAACTGCTGGCTACATAGCAGAGAAGCTAAATATAAACCAATGAAATGTGCATGGATCACATTTGTAAATAATGGCGGTAGAAGCAGTCAGACAGGTCTAAAGGGAGGTGAAGTATTGGCACGGAAATGGTGCACACATCCAGGAGACTCAAAGTGGAAATGCACCTGTTAGGTCACATGCAAACAAAACAGGTAGGAACCTGAATAGGAAACAAACTCCAAGGAAATTGGATTACATCGGTCACATAACATTCAGGGAAAACATAATGCTGCATTCATTAAATCTTTAGTTTTTGCAAACAATACTCTTTAAACAACTATAAAAGGCCCGTGGCAAAAACCAATTTGTAAACTTATGCAAACAAAATGAAACCGGTTAGAATATGTAGTCAGTGAGAACATCATTTCAATGTACCACTATAAAAAAGGCCAGCTCACCCAATTCTGTCCCATTCATGTCATCCTGAAATAAATGTGAGATTGTCTCACTTGTCACCAAGAGGCAGCAATGCAGGCGTAAACCTTCGCTATATTTACACACACATTTATGCATGCTGTGACGACAATCACTAAAACAATATGTAAATGAGAATGGCTCCGCAGACCCAACAGGAACAGGCAGCCCGCTCAGAAGTGTCACCAGACATGGATATCAGCTAGCTAAGTAGAGCACCCTTTAGAACCAAGGTACACACTGGCAATAGCACATCACACGTTCTGCATTAATGATGATAAATTCAAACTAAAATGATCAGAGCATATCCAAATCAGATTCTGAAAAACATCAATGTAGCACTTCAATGATCAAATTAGCCACATATCACAAACTGTACGATTATATGTATGACTGAATAGTCAAAGTTAAACTTAAATGAATGTGGCTCTGTGTTCAATTATAGATCATGCATCCTAATTTTAAATGCAGTGTAAGTATTTAAATTTGACCTGGTATCATCCGCCTGCATTCCTCTGTACAACAGAGCTCAGACTGGGGAAGGGAAAAACAGCACAAGGAGCCAATGAGTTTGCTGCAGTGTTCATGAGCTAAGAAGCCAGGGCTATGTTCACACCTGAGACTGAATGATTTTTTAGCTTGTTCCATGTGCGTCGGTCAGGTGTTTTTGGGATTAAGCATTTTTGTTTTAAGCAACAGAAAATTGTTAAGAGGAGAGGCAAAAGACTGAAGAAAAAAAAAAAAACAAACACACATTTTCAGGTCCTCCCACTGAAGTGGATAGGGATCACAAACACACGACCCTACCATTAACCTGTTGCTACCTATGTAACAAATACATACACTGGCAAAACGGCAGGCTTTAATGCCCACGTCACAGGGTGGCCAAGGTTTCTGTGCTGAGCGCACTCACTGCATGCTCCAAGTACAGAGACCAAGCTGTAAAACAGCTCTCAGTCCCCACTAATGATCGGTAGCTCCTGATCATGTAACCCACTTCAATAGCCAATTACAATGGTCGTCGATCCTACCCACTCTCTGGGTGTACAAACTAATAAAGGGATGCAGGGGCTGGGGTTAAAGAGCTCATGTACATTTCCATGCTTCAAAACAACAAGCTTTAAGTGATATGACACTTCTAGTAAAGCACTCCAAATCACTCAGGTGTAAACCAGGGCTAGGAGAGAGCAGAGTGACAGCACCTGCAAGGTTTCGGCTGGTCCACAAACCAGACGGATAAAAATTAAAAAAAAGGAAGAACAGATTCCCCCATCCATACAAACAAGGTGGATGGGGGAATTCTCCACGTTGTATCATTGTATTCTGACAGTGCGACTCCTCCACTGCCAAGATACACTGAAAGTGTGGATGGGGGAATCAAGTCACTTTTTTCTATTCAACCCACTGGTTGAACGGAAAAAAAATAAATAAGGGGACTGATCTATGGGCTGCTTTACCTGCCTCCTCTCACCAATCCAGCACTGTCCAAGCTGCAGCGCCGCTCTCCTCTTTTCCTGGTTTCACAGGAGACACTGTGGAGCCACAGCTACTGGCTTCTGCTGCTGTAAGTCAAACCCTGTTAGGAGGGATCAGGATGTGTGTGTCTACAGACACACACAGCCCAGCTTGGGACCATGCCCCCTTAGCTCCACACTTGCTGAGGGGGTACTCAAAAGGAGTAGATAGTGCCAGCGGGGGACTGCCAAAGATGAGGCAAGGGACCACTCTGTGCAATATCACTGCGCAAAGCAGGTAAATTTAACATAGCAAAAAAAAAAAAATGTCAACAGTTAAAGGACAAGTTCACCTTTATCTGTGTATCTGTCTGCTCATACCCCCCAATACAAGATAGTTACAGGGACCTCAATAATCTACTACAGCACTCAAAGGCGCCGTGGTAATTCATTAAGAACTACAAGCCAACAACTGCAAAGGCTGTCAGAACTTGGTTTTCCCATTCACAGAACACTGTGAATGGATGACGTGGCCAGGCAGGCGAAGCCCCGCAGCCACATCTTTAGATCATGACAGCTAGTGGGGAGAGACGCTCTCTTGCTAGCTGTCAAACCGGGGGATTGGGGGCCAGTGCATATGTAACATGTTATACCCTGAATATGGGTGCAACACGTTACTAAAGGTGAACTTATCCTTTAATATCACATTAAAGCTTAGCTCCACCCAAAAGGGAAAAGCTCTGCTTGTTTGCACCCACCCCTGCCACATCTGGTACTTGTTTTTGCTTTTGAGAAGTACCCGCTTGCGCTTCTGGTTAAGATCACGCGGCAATCTCAGAGTATGTCAGGCCCCTCATCCTCCCCCGCCTTCTGGGAAACACACAAGTCCCAGAAGATGGTGGGACCATTGAGAAAGCGCAGCTCGACTTGCGCATGTGCAGTAGGAGACCAGCTGTGAAGCATGAAGGCTCACTGCAGGTTTCCCTAAGGGCCGGTTCACACTGCAGCGGGGCGGAGCGGCGCGACTTCGCGCCCCGTTCACATCTAGGCGAATTGTCAGGCGACTTGAGTCGCCTGACAATTCGCCTCAATGCTGTGCAATGGAACCGTTCTAATAGGAGCGAATCGCTTCGCTCCGCATTAGAAAAATGGTCCCTGCACTATTTTTAGGGCGATCTCAGGCGGCTTGCATTGACTTCTATGATAGAAGTCTCCTAGCAAGCCGCTTTGAGATCGCCTGGAGCGCCGCATCGCGCTGCTCCGCCTCGCTACAGTGTGAACCGGCCCTTAGTGAAGGTGCCGGTGCCTGCACCCAAAGCCGATTGAAGATTCAGCTCAGGTGAGGACAACGCTGGATCCTTGAACAGGCAAGTGTCCTAATATTAAAAGTCAGAAGCTACAGTATTTGTAGCTGCTAACTTATATTTTTTGCCCAGACTGCAGCTCTTCTTTAAGGTGGAAACAAAATACATTGGTATGAAGTGGGTACATGTAGAATCCGCTGCACTTTATACGTTTCTCTCCTCCTCTGTACCAGACACTCACCACACACATTATGATCAGATTGTACAATCTCTGGTGGATCTTTACATCTACCAACAAGTATGTAGTGAAGGGATCCCCCACACACTGATTGCACAGTTAAAGCCTAGTGGACACAAAGTGTGCTTTTCGTTCAACCCAGTGGGCTAAGCTGACAGATCGTCCCACCAACACAAGTGATGTTCGTGCAGTGATGTCCCCCTCTGTGCCATTGTGTTCTAACAGGGGGACCGCCCGCTGTTGGCTGGCGTCACAGAGTCGGTGCAGGCTTGGGAAATATTGCAACTGGACAAGCATCTGGCTTAGCCTCTCAGTGAGCCACAGAGCCTGAGCCAGCTGCTCCCCCGAGTGCATAGGGGGGTTTGGGGGGCAGAGCAGACACCAGTGAAAGTCACCAGCAATTTTCTCAGGGAGCCCTGAGAACCGACAAATCAGCTGTGTTTGTTTGCTTGGTTCCCAGCCTTGGAGCCGGCAAGATGCAGAATTCACCTAGGCAAGTATGATTTTAAAGTGGGAGTAAACTCATATGTAAAATGTGTCCCTATAGCTAAGCCATAATAAGGCTTACCTATAGGTACAGTAAAGCTCTCCTATACATGCGCCGTTTAAGAGATATTTACTTAACATGTAGCCAGTGACGCCACAGGCACATGTGCTCTGAAGGAACGGCATACCTGTGCCATTCCTTCAGAGCCGTGCCGTAAACAGCGAGTCCCGCGAGGGATTGACTTAAGCGCCGGCTCTGCCATTCATATAGGCAAAGCCCGCTAACCCGGAAAGAAGACCGGGAGAAGATGGAAGTGACTTCAGCGGTGACATGCCGCTGAAAGGTTTTGTTTTCAGGAAGTTTGTCCTAATGTGCCAGTATGCAATTCATACTAGCATATTATAACAAAGTTCTGGGGCCCAATTTTTTTTTTTTCTTATGCAATTTACTACCACTTTATAAAAAAACAACAACAAACAAACCCAAGCTTCTCTTTTAAAGCTGGAAGTTCCACTTTAACCATTTCCCGACCGCGCACTGTATTTTTACTGCGGCAATGTGGCGCTGTCTCGCACCCGCCGCACTCTGGAGTGTGCCCGTGGCTTGGGCGGACCCGATGTTCACCGGCGAGCAGCGATGACCTGCCAGAGGAAAAGAATGAGGAACCGCTGAAGTAAACATGGCGGTTCCTCGGTCTGACAGGCGGCATGTAAGGGATCTACTGATCCCTGTCACTGGGATCAGTTAGGTCTCTTATGCCCCTGGCAGCCCAGCCCCCATACAGTTAGAACACGCCTAGGGAACACAGTTAACCCCTAGATCTCCCCCTGCAGCTTAACCCCTTCACTGCCAATGACATTTATACAGTAACCAGTGGATCGCTGTATAAATGTCATTGGTCCCAAAAAAGTGTCAAACATGTCCGACATGACCGTTCCAATATCAAAGTCCCGATAAAAAAAAAAAAAATTGTAATAAACGCCAGAAATTAATTCTCATGGTTTGTAAACATGGCAACTTTTCCGCAAACCAATCAATAACCGCAATATAAAATCGGCCAAAACCGATGAATAAATTTGTTTTTTTTATATATTTTTTTGGATTTGGATTTTAGCAAAAAGTAGTATTGTTTTTTTTTTTTTGCAAAATTGTCGCTCTTTTTTTGTTTATAGCAGTGATCAGAAACGACGCAGAGGTAATCAAATATCACCAAAAAAAAGCTCTATTTGTGGGGGGGGGGGCGAAAATTTTGTTAGGGTACATTGCACAACCTCGCAATTGTCAGTTAAAGCGACGCAGCGCGGAATCGCAAAAAGTGATCCAGTCCTACAGTGGGAAATCCTTCCGGGGGTGAAGTGGTTTAAAGACTACTCTAATGCCACATTTGGCATGTCATTTTTTTTGGGGGGGGTACCTAGTTTAGAAAGGTAAGTGGGAGCTGGGTACGCTCGGGCCGCCTAGGCAACTCGAGAGCAAGTTCTCCTCTCCCTCTCTGCAATCTTCTGGGACATGGCACAGGTCCCAGAAGATTGCCTGGCCATTGAGGTGCAGTGCACACCCGGCTGAGAAGCTGCAAGCTGTCACAGCTGGGTGCCCACACATGTGATGCCGAAGAGAGGGAGAGAACTGAGGGTTCGGGTGGCCGCATTGCTGGATCGTGGGACAGGTGAGTGTGTGTTTATTAAAAGTCAGTAGCTAAGACAAGTGGAACTCCACTTTAAAGAGGAAGTAAACCCTGATGGGATTTACTTCCTCTTTATTACCCTGCAGAGTAAAAGCATAGCAGGCTAGTGTGCATCGCATACTAGCCTATTATGTGTCACGTACCTGCACTGGAAGCCCACGTCCATCTTTGCCCCTCTTCCCTGTGGGGCTGCGAACCCCTGGCTCTGTGGTTGGCAGGAGCTGCGTGACGTCACTCCCACGCATGTTCGTTTCTTCACTGCGCATGTGCCGATGACGTTGGCACATGCAAGTACAGTGTATATCTCCTAAACCGCGCAAGTTTAGGAGATATGCACATAACCTACAGGTAAGTGTTATTATAGGCTTACCTGTAGGTTAAAGTGGTTGTCCAGAGTTGACAACCACTTTAAAGGGGTTGTAATTGCAGGTTTTTTTTTATCTTCACGCAGAGTTCTGCTCACAATTGGAACTTACGCTTATCGGATTGCTCCCCACCTCCAGTGCCACATTAAGCACCTTTCGGGGGGGGGGACAGATACCTGTGTCTGACAGGTATCCTGTTCCCCACTTCCGGGAGACCAGGCCTTGGCAAATTACATCAGCAGCCTGGCTCCCTCCTCGCTCTTCTACTGGCCGCCGGGCACGTAGCAGAGAGCAGCAGTGCCTCGCCGGGTTCCCTTACCCACAATGGCGGCAGCAGCACCCGAAACTGATGGAAACATCAGCTGCGGTGCCGACATCGCTGGACTCCAGGACAAGTAAGTGTCCTATTATTAAAAGTCAGCAGCTACTGTATGTGTAGCTGCTGACTTCTAAGTTTTGCAGGTGTGAGCCAACCTCCACTTTAATACATTAAGATAAAAAACCTTCTGTGTGTAGCAGCCTCCCCAGCACCACCCTAATTACTTACCAGAGCCCCTTCTCTCTCCAGCGATGACCACAAATGTCTAAGCCATCTGGAACACTCCTCCTGATTGGCTGAGAAACAGCAGCATCACCATTGGCTCCCGCGGCTGTCAAAGTCAGTCATCCAATCAGGGGAGAGAGGGGGCGGAGATACACAGAGCTCTGACTTGGCTCGGGTGCCCCCATAGGAAGCTGCTGACTGAGGAGGCACTCAAAAGGAGGGGAGGGGCCAGGAGCAGCTAAAAGGAACCCAAGAAGAGGAGGATCTGGGCTGCTCTGTGCAAATCCAACTGCACAGAGGAGGTAAGTAGAACATGTTTGTTATTTAAAAAAGAAGACTTTACACTTTAATGCCATGTGTACCCAGCCTTTGGTGGGTCTCCCTACTGCAGTTTTGGAAATATCTAAAGGTTATTGTAAAACGAGATTGCACAATGTAGGGTGACCCTATGGCCCAAGTCACACCTTTGCACTCCAGGAACTGCGCATTTCTGCATGCAATCCATATTTTCCTAATGAACCGTGGCTGGCAGATGCGCATTTTGTCATGCAAAAAAAAAAAAAAAAAGGATTACGAAAACATGTGAGGCTCATTGCAAAAAAAAGGTGCAGGCGTGTTTGTGGTAGGTAGGTTGGCCCATTCAGGCAAATAAGCTGACTGACGATGTGCATAAAAAAAACACACAAGTGTGTGCATCACACAGGTGTGAATGGGGCCTAAGGTAGATGACAGATGAGGCCCAGCCCCCACACACCATAATACACAGTGATCACCCCTGCCATACAAGAACATGAGAAGAAGATCTCATTATAACCCTGATGGAGTATGCCCATAGATATACATTACCCTCCCCCCACACACAGGTGAGGTCACATGATGTACACACACCGCAGTGACAGAGCCATGGCCGGCAGGCCCCTGACTGACAGGCAGGCGGGCACACAGCGGGGTAACCTGGGCCGCCTCGGTCTCACCTGCTCCCGCAGCTTGAGGAACACCATGGTGCGCAGAGCGGTGATGTCTGTCAGGCTTCCTCCTCCTCCTTCCCCCGCCTCATGCAGCTCGTCCAGCCTCAGGGCTGCCAGCGGCCGGCCTGTGCCCACAGGGCGAGCAATGGAGGCTGGAAGAAGCAGCGGATACACACTCCTCCTCCTCCCCCTGCTCGGTGCGCCGTCTCCTTCCTTGAAATTCAACCACACACAGCGCAGCGCCCTCCTGGACACCTCCTTCCTGAGCGTAACCGCCAAACCCCGCATACGCTCAGCGCTGATTCGCTGCGGAGAAAAATGGGCGTGGCTCCCTGACCGTTCGCGTCATTTCGAGAAGCCAAAGAAGGGGAGGCGGCTATGGAACGCGTAGAACGTCTCCCCTGGTGCGCGCGCGAGCACGTGACCTCTATTTGGTTCCCGAGCCGTTTGTTGCTCAGTGTTCGTTTGAGTGGCTAGAATGGGAAAAATGCAGCGCGACATAAGAGTCGCACATGTGTAGGCGGAGCACGTGCTGCACGCGATACCTGACGTTGCCGAGTGACGGCTTTTAGAATGCCCGCCTCTGACAGCTCGCGAGGGGTGGGCGGGGCTTGGCAGGTGAGCGGTCGGTGCCAGGTTAGCAGCCCGTGCTAAGCATTGAGCTCAGTATAGATCCTGCAAGGTGGCACCGGGTGACTCACAACCAACTTTATCAGAAAACAATCATGTGCTCCCTGTATCCTCTCCGCTCACTGGGCTCATTAAAATAAATGCATGGAGTTTGTGAATGAATCTTCAATACCGGCCACTTTCACCCCCTTCCTGCCCAGGACAATATTTAGCGCTGTCGCACTGTGAATTATAATTATTCGATCATAAAACACAGTACCCAAATACAAGTACAGATCTTTCTTTTGGTGATATTTAGACTCTATTCACACTTGTGCGACTTTTCACGCAACTTTGGACGGCTTAAAGTTGCAGCAACTTCAGAGTAATTCATTGCACTACTTGGCTCTGACTTTCATGCAACTTGAGGGCCATAGACTTCAATGTTAACCCTCAAAAGTTGCATGAAAGTCGTACCTGAATGTTATACAGTGCAACAGTTGTCTATTATCATTGGTCAAAGTCAAATCCAAGTTGCACCTATCCAAAGTCAGCGCAACTGGAGTCGTACAATTGTGAATGGAGCCTAAATCACCACTGGGTTTTAAGTTTTTTGCTAAATAAATAAAAACAATGACATTTTTGGAAAAAAAAAGTTTTTCTTAGATTCTGTTATAAAATTTTGTAAATAACTAATTTATCTTCTTCACTGATGTGCGCTGATGGGCATTGATAAACTGCACTGATGATGAGGTAGCGCTGATAGGCATTGATAAACTGCAATGATGGGCACTGATGATGAGGCAGCACTGATGGGTGGTGATAAGCTGCAATTATGGGCACTGATGAGGAGGAGACACTGATGGGCATTGATAAGCTGCAATGATAGACGCTGATAGGCATTGATAAGCTGCAATGATGGGCGGTGATATGCTGCAATTATAGGCACTGGTGGGCATTGTAAGCTGCAATGATGAGGCTGCACTGATAGGCGAATTGATGGGCACTGATAATAAAATCAGGCCACTGATTATCAGTGTGCTGACAGGTTTGCCGGTTATCAGTTCTTTTCTCACACGGACATAGCGCCCGAGGAAAGGACTACCAATATCCGGCAAGTCTGTTTACATGTGATTGAACACAGTTATTCACATGGTAAAGGACCGCTGTGATTGGCCCTTTACCCTGATCTGTTATCAGCTGTGTCTGAAGGACACAGTGGTCACAGAGCGCGCCCCCAGGGGGCGGGGTTCTGGGAGAACATCCATGGACACCCTCCCGGAAGCTATGGGAAGTTTGGATTAGACAGAGAAGCACAAGGAAAGCTTTCCTTCTCTTCTATAAAATTTTGCCAGCCTTTTCAGATGGCCACAGTTCCGGAACCTGCTCTGGGTGGCTCATTACCCCTATGGCTGTTTGGGATTTAGCCCTGGGCACAGCTTGACACTTTTGATGGGACAGCAGGGAGCAGCTACAGCCCTAGGAACTTAACAGCTCAATATAGAGACCACAGTGAAGGCTGCCATTACCTTTTGGGTTAGACGCTTTCTAGCAGCCAGCGGGCAACCTGCGAGCACTGTGGTCTCTACAAAGGAAAGCAGGGCTTGACACGGGCTGCTATTTTGGCCCTTGGATGTTATCCTACCCACGGGGCCCCCCTATTGGTCCGAGGGATTATCCATTGGCCCCAAGGATGGAAATATTCCTAAAGCGCAATCCTTACAGAATCCTGACATAAAGGAGTACTTCCAGCGAGCCCAACAGGAGTTGGAGACCCCTATTATGGGAGGATTGGATAAGGCGACAATACTTATAGAAAAAGAACCTCCCAAGAGTTCTCCTCCGGGCCGTAACCCTTCCATTTAAAGCAGAGTTCCACCCTAAAGTGGAACTTCCGCTTGTTGGATTCCTCCCCCCCTCAGGTGTCACATTTGGCACCTTTCGGGGGGGAGGGGGAAGAGGACACCTGTCTTTAGACAGGTGTCCTTTTCCACACATCCGGGAGCTCTGGCCGGCGGACACGGCTGCTGACGTCAGCAGCCCGGCTCCCTCCTCCCTGCTCGCTCTGCTTCTGGCCGCCTGGGTCCGGGTTCCCTTACCCGCGATGGAGGCGGCTGCACCCGTCCCCCGATCCGAAGTTCGGCGGCGGGTGCCGACATCGCTGGACTCCAGGACAGGTAAGTGTCCTAATATTAAAAGTCAGCAGCTACTGTATGTGTAGCTGCTGACTTTTAATTTTTTTTTTAGCCCTCGGACCTCCGCTTTAACCACGTACTGTACCTGATTCCTTCTCCTCCTACAGTTCACGATAGCCTCCACCTTGTACTCCTCTTCGCCATTGATGGTCACAGGTTCTGGTGGTCTGGAGACTTTGTCTTGGAAGGAATCAGGCACTGCAGGTTTCAAAAGAGAGACGTGGAAAACAGGATTGATTTTGAAAGACTCAGGCAATGAAGGTTCATAAGAGACCTCGTTCAGTTTCCTTTTCCTTTTTACTGGGAATGGTTACACAAATCTAGGTGCCAGCTTTTTAGAGGGACATGCCAACTTAAGATTTGTGGTTGCCAGCCATACCTGGTCTCCAGGGTGGAGGGTCAGTTCTCCCCTGTCATAGGCCTTCTTGTTTGCTGCCAGTGCTTTGGTTATCATTTCCTGTAGCAGCTTATTATTGCAAAGAAGAAACTCCACTGTGTCTTGAGCAGCAGGGACTGTAGCATCTGGCATATAGTCAGGCAGAAAGGAAGAGCGGAAACCATAATTATAGAATAAGGGAGACTGACCTGTGGCAGAATGGCTGGCATTGTTTTATGCAAATTCCGCTAGTGGCAGCAGCGATACCCAGTCATCCTGAATGAAGGATGTGAAGCAGCGGATATACTGCACCAATGTCTGGTTGGTCCTCTCTGTCTGCCCATTGGTCTGAGGATGGTAGGCGGAGGACAAGGATCTTTCAATTTTGGAGGCTCCACACAAGGCTTTTTAGAAGCGGGACGTGAACTGGACCCCTCGGTCAGAAGCAATGTTCGTGGGGACCCTGTGAAGCCTCACTATTTCCCTGATGAATACCTGGGCCATCTCCAAGGCCGGGGGGGGGGGGGTACCCTTCAGTGGCAGAAAATGGGCCATCTTGGTTAAGCAGTCAACCACCACAAAATGGCTGTGTGCCCCTCTGATGGTGGAAGTTCCACAATAAAATCCATGGCGATCATACTCCATGGCTTATCAGGGACCAGTAATCATCAGAGGAGACCCTAGGTTTGGCTTTTGATATTCTTGCATATTGCAGAGGAATTCACATACCTTTTGCAGGTGTCTTCAAGGTCCGGCCACCAGAATGTGCGCCTCAGGAGCTCAAGTGTCTTGTGTATCCCGAAATGACCTGCAAGGGGGTGATCATGACAGAGACCCAGAATGGTTAAGCGTACATTTCCAGACACAAATACCTTGTCTTTGTTCCATAGCAGTCCCTCCCGAAGTGTCAAAGTGACCCCTGGAGGGCTGGGAGTACCTGCCGAAGGCTGCTTCATTCGGGAGAGAAGGTCAGTCTGCAAAAGTAAGAAATTACTTTCTGAGAGGACGGTATCCAGTATAGGTGGCTCCCTGGGGTCATCAAACATATGAGACAGCGCATCCGGATTCACATTTTTCACAAATCAGGAGAAGAACAGGGTCCAGCGCGATTGGCGTGGCTTCATACGCTTAGCAGTCCTGAGATACTCTAAGTTCTTGTGGTCTGTATAGACCAGTATGGGAGGCGCTGCTCCTTCAAGATGATATCTCCACTCCTCCAGTGCTGCTTTTATGGCTAGCAGTTCCCTGTCTCCAATGTCGTAGTTCCTTTCTGCTGGAGAAAGCTTGCAGGAAAAGAAGGCCACAGAGTTTAATAGATCCTTGGCGTTGGGAGATGACTGCTGATATGCTGATATATGGCAGGGATGGATCAGGGTGACTGAGGACAGGTGCCGAAGTAAACAGAAAAAGGCAGCCTGTGTCTCGGTTGTCCACTGGAAGTGGAGGTTCTGTTTAGTCAGACGTGTGATGGGGGTAATGATAACAGAAAAGCCTCAGAGGAACCTCCTATAAAGAATCCCACAAAACATTGTACCCCCTTTTTGTCAGTCGGTGCAGGCCAGTCCAGAATACAGAAACTTTATGGGAATCCATTTTGATGCCTTTGGGTGAGATCACCAACCCTAGGAACTGGATACTGCGCTGTTCAAATTCGCACTTCTCACCCTTGGCATATAGCCCATGTTGGCGAAGCCGACCCAGCACCTTCCTAACGTGATCCCGATGGGCATCTAGGGAGAGAGAAAAAAATTTAAATATTTTCCAGATACACAATCATAAACACGTGCAGGAAATCTTGGAAAATGTCATTAAAGTGGTTGTAAAGCCACTTGTATAAAATGCTCCCATCCCCTCTGTATTACAACAATAAGTTCTCCCTGTGCCTGTGTTATAACATAAATATGCTTATCTGTATATATAACACACTGTCTTCCTATGATCAGCTGTCGGTTTTTCGGTTTTCTCCTCTCCTCTGCTCAGCAAAGAGTTCCTGGGGGGGAGGGGGGGGGGCGAGCACTGCTGCTGACGTCAGCTGAAGAGGAGAGAGAGAGAGCTGTGTGTAGGAAGCCGGTGTGTTATCTATATAGATAAGCATATTTATGATATAACATGGACACAGGGGATCTTCTTGTTCTAATACAGTGTTAATTATGAGAGCAGAGCAGAGAGGAAAGAGGCTATGTGTTAACAGGCACACAGGAGAATAGGAGAGCTGTGAGTGAAACAGACACACACACACACACACACACACACACACACACACACACACACACACACACACACACACACACACACACACACACACCACGGGCTCTCAGGATCAGCTACATGATAATCAGAGTCTGCACTCGGGGGAATCAACATCTGGCATTTTCAAACAGATATTCTAGGGCAGGGATATGCAATTAGCAGACCTCCAGCTGTTGCAAAACTACAACTCCCATCATGCCTCTGGGTGTGATGCTTGTGGCTGTCAGAGTCTTGCTAAGCCTCATGGGATTTGTAGTTCTGCAACAGCTGGAGGTCCGCTAATTGCATATCCCTGTTCTAGGGGATACAGAGGGGTGATTTAAAAAGCAAAAGCAGCATGCTGCTAATTGCACATTAAAGGGACAGGAACAGCATTTTTTTTGGGTTAACAAGTGCTTTAACTAGGTGCTGCAAGGTCGTTGGAGCGTTGCAGAGGCCAAAGGGCATCACTAGGTACTCTAAGTCAGTGTTCCCCAACCCTGTCCTCAAGGCCCAGCAACAGGTCATGTTTTTAGGATTTCCATTATTTTGCACAGATGATTTGATCAGTTTCACTGCCTTAGTAATTACCACAGCTGATTCATCTGAGGGAAATCCTGAAAACATGACCTGTTGATGAGCCTTGAGGACTGGGTTGGGGAACACTGCTCTAAGTGACCACACCTAGTGCAGATGGCCGTCTTCCACTCATCCCCCTGACAGATGTCGATCCAGTTGTAGGCCCCCTGTACATCCAGCTTAGTGAACACGGCAGCTGATTTCAGTTTCTGGAACAGATCAGGTACCGGGGGAGAAGATACAGATTTTTAACAGTTATTTTAAGTACCAATAGTCCACACAGGGACATAGGGAATGATCCTTCTTCTCAACTCTTGCTGGGGAGGTAGAAGGTCAGATCAATCCCTTCTTGAGGTTCTCCTGGATGTAGTCTTATACCTCCTGTTCTCGTTCGGTGAGGGAGTAGATCCTGCCAAAAGGGATTTCCGCTAATCATAGGCAGTATGACATTTCCCAATCGCCGCAGCCGCACATCGGGGAAATGTCTTACTGTCTGTGCTTAGTGCAGTGCAGGATTCACTTTCTGGCAGACTCAGGCACGTTCGGTTCCGAACAAGCCTGAGGCCATCCTTACTCTTGAGTTACAGGGCTGAATTTAATACATGACCCGTCAGGCAAGTAGACAGAGAGCCCCCGTGCCTTAGTCCTTAAGGGGATGCGTTGCTGGGAAGTAAAAGTCAGGTCAATAAAGCAACTACAAGCCCCAGAGTCAATAATGGCGGTGACTGGCACTTCCCTTTCTGGCAACTGAAATGAAATAAGGAAAGTGAGATGGGTGACACCGATAGAAGAAGGAATGTGGTTGACAGATGATATTGTTCGCCACTTACGTGTCTTGGCTGGACAGGTGCGTATGTAGCGGTCAGTTTCCAATAGAGACAGAAGTTGTTTTGCTGGCGATATAGGCGTACTTCAGGAAATAGAGGGGGTGTACTAGACCAAGCTGCATGGACTCCAGTGCTTCGGCTGCAGGACTGGCTGAAACAGGCTGCACGGGAGCAGGATAGGTGGGAGCTGGGATCCAAGGCATTACCCAAACTAGACGCTGCTGCTGGGCGGACTTCTCTGATCGCCACTTATGGAGCCAGAAGTCAATCTGGATGGCCAGTGTGATGAGGGCCTCCAGAGTGTTAGGAACTCCCACATGTGCTAATTCATCCTCCAGCCTCTCAGAGAGTCCTAAATGGAACTGGTGTCCCATTGCTGCGTCAGTCCACTGCGTATCTGCATTCCAGCGCCTGAAGTCCATTACATAGCCTGTGGCTTTGCTAGAGCGCATGAAGGGCAGTATCTGCTGTGGAGGTCCGCAGTGGATAATCATAGATCATTGCCATGGCATCAAGGAAGACGGACATAGACTGCAGCAGTGGGGGGGCGTGGCTTGCAGCTCATGCGGTAGGCTGTACTGAACGAGATCTCCGCCGAAACTCCTGACTATTCTCCTGATCTCTCTTACCCGGCACAACGCCCTCAACCCTGCTAGGTACAGTGAAGCTCGGTGAAGCACTACCTACCGAAAGATACCTTTTTGGACGCCCGCAACATGTCCAAAAGGGGTAAAGACCTGCCTATGGAGCTGGACCATGCGGCCCAAGATGGCGCCCGAGCGCCCCGCTCGGCTAAGGAAGCTGCACAAAAACTGTTTGCCAAAACCCAACATAAGGACACCCCAGCGAAGACACATAAAAGCGGGACACTAGCTCCCTGTGCTCCAGCTGCAGAGACTGAAGCAGACACAATTTGGACCGAAGAATCGGCTGACAATCCATGGGACACAGTGAGTACCCCAGCCTCCCAGCCCTCTCAGGCGGTGCCTGCCATACAAGGCCCCGAGCCTACGCTCCGAGAGATCTTTGTTGCGGTCTCCATTTGTAACACCAACCTTACCAATCTCACAGTTGAAATTAAAGGGGTAAAACAAGAGGTTGCATGGATCCGGCAGGACATGCAGAAATTGAGAGACCGCACAGCGGCCCTAGAAGACCGGGTGAGTAACATGGAGGACGACATGGCGCCAGTCCAACAAGATATACGCCACATACAATCTGTATCCTCCAGTCATGCCATACGTTTGGAGGACATGGAGAACAGACTCAGGAGGAATAATGTGCGGGCGGTGGGCATCCCAGAGCGGGCTGAAGGCAAGAATCCCGTTTCCTTTATAGAGAACTGGTTGACGGAAACGTTCGGCAGGGAAGCGTTCTCCCAAACGTTCGTGGTCGAACGAGCGCATCGTGTGCCTGCCAGACCCCCCCCCCGCCCGGGAGAGCCCCCTAGACCGTTCTTGTTCAAATTTCTCAATTTCAAAGACAGAGACACTGCACTGTACTTGGCCAGGACAAAGGGAGATGCCATGAAAATAGACAACACCCGGATATCATTTTATCCTGACTTTTCTGCTGAACTGCAACGCAAAAGGGCGAAGTTTGCGGATGTCAAGAAAAGACTGAGGAAATATGAAGTCACCTACGCTATGTTGTATCCTGCTAAATTACGAGTGGCTGCCAATGATGAGACTCACTTTTTTGACAACCCTGCTGCTGCAACAGACTGGCTGGATAGAAAGGAACATACCCTGCGGAAGCGTACGCAAAACTAACTTACAGCTTTATCTATTTTATGACTGGGACATGGGATCTCATAAAAATAGTATCCATCTGGGTAATTCGTGAGTATTGTCTTGGTTGTAAGGCGGAGAAGATTGAATATAGCCTACCTATTCACCTATGGTTGATTGCTCTAGGTGGATTCTGCGAGTCCCTTCAGACTGGACAGTACCCCAGAAATGTTGGGGCCCCCCGATGAGAGGCTGTCCTGCGAGGACATAATGCTTACATGTGGCTCAAAGTTACGAGCAACACATTACTCAAACCGAGTTGAAAAAGGTTTAATTTTTTTGTTGTTGGTTTTACAGTGCTATGGATATTTACTTTTGTACATTGACAGATCATGGTGGATTCCTAGGTTAAAGTCTGCTATGCATAGTACATGTCCCTGCTGCTTTATGCTCTGGCCACGTGGGGGACTCCCCCCGCGTGGAGACAGACCTGGAAACTTGACCCATCTGTGCTCTCACTTAAGGCTATTCTCCTGCCGTTGGATATTGAGACTGCAGCAGTGTGTCATTCCTCTCCCGCAGCTGGTGGGCCCAGGACTGGGGTTCGCCCTGGAGCAGGGAAATGATGAATCCCACTTTAGTGGACTCCAAAGAAAATGTCTGTGGCTGCAGGGTGAAGTACAATTGACATGCATTACGGAAGGCACAAAACTTTCCCCGGTCCCCCGAGAACCTTCCTGGTGCTGGAACTCTAGGTTCAGGGGGTAGCATCACCACTGATGGTGCTGCAGTAGCAGTCCCGGTGGTAGAGGACACAGCAGCAGTTGCTGTGGTGCATGCTGGTGCCGTCAGGGTCTGTACTAGCTGATCAAGCTGCTTGTAGCCATCCTGCAGGGATTGGACAGCTTGGGTCAGGGCTGCGAGGTGCTGGCAGATGTCATCTTCAGAAGCCGACTTCCCACTTGCAGGCTCAGACATGGCTGTCTGATACTGTCATGTACCTGACGGGTGAGCCTGATGTGCAGCAGGAAGGCCTCGCACACAACTCCAGCTCAGGGGCCACCAATGTTATGAACAATGGCCACAAGAGCCAGTGTAAGAGTGCCTGGATCGTCTCTTGTGCAGCTGATGATCTCCCAGAGTAAACCAGCAGGTAACAGCAGGTGTATTCAGCTCAGCAGACAGGAAGCTGGTAGATGCAGAGCTGTGGAGACACTGGATGCGTGGTCAGACAAGCCAGGTTCAGTAACAGATGATCAAGCAGACACAAACGGCAGGCAGAGAATCGTCAGGATACAGGCAAAGGTTCGGCAACAGGATATCAGTCAATATAGAGATAAGTGTGGTTACAAGGCAAGCCGGGGTCAGGATAACAGAGATCAATCCTAGTCAAATAAGCCGGGTCAAACACAGGAAACAGATCAGATCTCGGGAACAGGCAGTCACAGGAGCATGCAGATCAGACAGCAAAGTCTCTGTGCAGCTAAGGTGCTTAACCACTTGCCGACTGCCTCGCGTACATTTACTGGGGCAAGTTGGCTCTGCTGTGCAGATCGCCGTCTATAAACGGCAATCTGTGCCCCCGGTTGCGCGCCGCCGGTGGGACGCTCTCGTGCCCACCGCATGCTGTGTGAGTGTGGCTGTGGGACAGGTGGACTCGATGTCCGCCAGCAACTCGCAATCGCCTTCTACTGCGGAAGAACAGGGAACCGCCTATGTAAACATGGCAGTTCCCCGTTCTGACAGGCAGCATAACAGTGATCTACTGATCCCTGTCATCGGGATCAGTTAGATCTGTCATGCCCCTGCCAGCCCAGCCTCCACACAGTTAGTAGAACACAGTGAGGGAACACACTTAACCCCTTGATCACCCCCTTACATTTATACAGCAATCAGTGGCTATTTTTTAGATCTGTTCGCTGTATAAATGTCAATGGTCCCAAAAAAGTGTCAAAAATGTCAGATCTGTCCGCCGCAATATTGCAGTCCCAATAAAAATTGCAGATTGCCACCATTACCAGTAAAAACAAAAAAAAAAATGAAATAAAAACACCATAACTTAACTCTCATGGATTTTAGACGCCATAACTTTTGCGCAAACCAATCAATAATCGCTTTTTGCGATTTTATCAAAAATATGAGGAAGAATATTTATCAGCCTAAACTGATGAAAAAATGTGTTTTTTTTTAGATTTTTTTGTGGATATGTATTATAGCAAAAAGTATAGTTTTTTTTCAAAATTGTTGCTCTTTTTTTGTTTATAGCACAAGAAATAAAAACCACAGAGGTGATCAAATACCACCAAAAGAAAGCTCTATTTGTGGGAAAAAAAGGACTTCAATTTTGTTTCGGTACCATGTCGCATGACTGCGAAATTGTCAGTTAAAGCGACGCAGTGCTGAATCACAAAAAGTGCTCTGGTCAGGAAGGGAGTAAATCCTTCCGGGGCTGAAGTGCTGAAATAAGGCATGTAACCCTTAGGTGAGCCCTGCGCCGGGTGGCAGATCCATGACAATACAACATGAAATACTTTTTCACAGCCTAGCCACATAAAGAGGCCCAACATGCAGGGAGCACCGTCAGGTTTTCTAGGAGCATAAATTTCACATCTAATTTCTGAATTTCTTTTACACTTTTGAAGGCCCTGGAGCACTAGGACAATAGAAACGCTTACAAAATGACCCCATTTTGGAAAGCAAACACCCCAACGTATTTTCTATGAGGCATAATCTTTCAACATGTCATTTTTTTCACAAGTTTTTGGAAAATGTAGAGAGAAAATGAAACCGTGTTTTTTTACAAACAGATGCTTTTTACACATTTTTACGGCTCTGACAGGTGCTGATGAGGATCCCCTCCTGATAGGGTGGCACTGATGAGCACTCACTGATGTGCACTGTAGGCCACTGATGAGCACTGATAAGCGCTCACTGATGGCACTGATGTGCACTGTAGAGCACTGATGTGCATTGATAGCATTAATAAGTTCTCACTAATGGCACTGATAATCACTTACTGATGGGAACTGTAGGGCACGCATGACACTGTAGTGGAACTGATGAGCACTAATGGCACTGATGGGCACTGTGATGGCACTAATGTGGCACTGTAGTGCACTGTGGGGACTGATGTGGCACTGTAGGGGCACTGTGGGGATTGATGTGGCACTGACTGATGTGGCACTGTAGGGCACTGATTTGGCACTGTTGGGACTAATGTGGCACTGTGATGGCACTGATGCAGCACTGTGGGCACTGATGTGGCACTGTAATGGCACTGTAGGGCACTGATGTGGCATTGTGATGGCACTGTGGGGACTCTCTCCTTCCAGACTGGGCTGACCCTGGGTATTTAAGGAGGCCTGCCCCCTGCCAATCCAGATTGGGGATTGGTCAGGGCTTTTTAGAATGCCCCAGATGGCTACACCTCCCTCTCAACTCTCTGTCCAGAACATTCACCCAGTCCTACCTGAGCCACTCCTAGCCCAGAAACAAAAATAATCAGGCCTGACTAAATTTTCCTCACCTCACCAGAAAAAAACTCACTAGCCCCTACCTTAGGGGGCGCTACAGGAAGATTTTGCGGTTAGAACGGTTGTGCACTGAAGGTATGAAGTTACCCAAGTCCCACCCACATCTGG
This sequence comes from Glandirana rugosa, assembly GCA_018402905.1. Classification (NCBI taxonomy): domain Eukaryota; kingdom Metazoa; phylum Chordata; class Amphibia; order Anura; family Ranidae; genus Glandirana; species Glandirana rugosa. Next base: position 1,122,504 of record BLSH010241806.1, read on the forward strand.
CAATGGACATCTCTGTTGATATCCCATGTGACAAATTAAGCCTGAAAGGGCACTGTCAGGATGTGAACCAAAACAGAAGTACACATGATATGTAGGCTGAGAACTCCTGCCGGTAACCTGCATGGGCACACATGAGGTTTCCAATTCCGGCTCAAATAAATAGATGTGTTTCTGCATCAGGGAGCAGCTTGATGGGACAATACATAGGACAGGTGAGGTGGAAGTGTGTCTGTTCCTTTCTTGTCAAAGGCGAGCAGGAAGTCATGGTATGCTGGAGGTACAAATTGACAAATATTAGGATTATGTTGAATGCTGAGGCATAGAGAGGGGTTTGTGGCACTTGGACTAAAACAATGTTGCTAACAGTAGGCAGACTGAAAGGTCACATTCCTGATACTCCAATCCACCCAAGGATTGTTTGCCCGTAGCCACAGTATTTCGAGAATTATCATTAACATAGGTGAGCTCAGGATGTCAAAACATTTCTTGTTGCCCCGTACTGGTTATAATTAATGTAGGAACAGTCTTTTGAGTGATGAGCCCAAATTTTGGGAGTGTGTCATCTGCCAGATGAATGCTAATTTTCTGATCTTTGGGGCTAAGAGGGATTTGCAGTTTTCTTGCAAGGGCAATAGCTACAAAGCCGCTACATGTCCCAGAGTCAATGATGGCCTAAAAATAGCTTTCCCTTGCAGTTACCTGTAAAGAAATCAGGAACATAAGTTGATGGTGTTTCAGAGACCTAAAGATAGTTAAGTCTGGAGAAGGACTTGGATGGGACAGTTATTTTAGAAATGACCAGGTTCCCCACAGTACAGAAGACAGGTTAGCCCGGCACCAGCATAAAACTTTTCTTTGGGTGACAGAGCAGGTTGAAGGAGAGAAGGGGCGTCGGGAGCCCGGGGCTAAGGGGGCTACAGCCCCGAGGACGCCCCCAAAAAGACCCGGGGCTCGGGGCAGTCTAATTCTATTATTAGCCCCGAGCCCCCATACATAGACATGGTGACACTGGTCCAATCCCATGTAACATCCATTACAGGGCGCTGACGCTGCAACCAAAAGGAAGTGACACTGCAGGGCAGGCGCCGGTCGGCTATGATGGACGTCACACTTGGCCAATCCTGCGCTAGCGCGGGACGTGTGACATCCATTCAGGGATGTTATGTATGTAAGGCAGCACTCTGAGGATACCCAATGTAACTGGGGACACCCAGATGCAAGGAGACACGCTGAGGACACCTGATGTAACTGGGGACACCCTGATGCAAGGAGACACACTGGGGACATCTGATGTAACTGGGTATACCTGATGTAACTGGGAAAACCCTGATGCAAGGAGACATGCTGGGGACACCTGATGCAAGGAGACATGCTGGGGACACCTGATGCAAGGAGACACGCTGGGCCCTGATGTAAGGAGGCACGCTGGAGACACCCTGATGTAAGGAGGCACGCTGGGGACACCCTAACGTAAGGAGGCACTCTGCTGGGGACACCTGATGGAAGGAGGCACTCCGCTGGGGACACCCTGATGGCATCTGATGGCAGACAACATGAGAAGTGACACACTCGGGGCTCCCACAGATTCTGCATTATGTTGAGTTGAACTATTTAATTTTATAATACAATGTAATAATAGAAATAATGGGCTTCAATCATCCTGACACCATACCAACCATGGTGCTGGGATGATTGAAGCACTAACGCCAGGTGTATGGAGTATCTTTATCTGCTGATTGTTAAACTTTATGGAATACACATATTGCTACTTTGGTGTAGGAACTGGGCCTGCTGTCCCTCCATCCCTCTTTCTTTCCTTCTCTCTCTTTACCTCCCTATTTCATTATTTCTTTCTCCCTCCATCCCTCATTCATCTCAGACTCAAATCACACCCCTTTGAGCCATGCCCTTTAAGCCACGCCCACTATTTTGTTTACGCCACCTTTCTTCGGGCTACAGCCCCTGGGCTTTTTCCCACCTAGCAACGCCCCCTGAAGGAGACGGATTGGCATTGGCTCAGCTTCAGTCAGTGGGTGCTGACTGAACTGTTGGGCTGGTGGTAGCGGCAAGCTGGATCTTGGCAGCATCCATGTCGCCCTTAAAGAGTTGTTTCTCTCCAATTGCTGTTAACAAAGTTGCCCATCTAGCTGTTTCCAGCTGTGTCCAAGCTGTTTTGCCTAAATGCCACTGAGAAAAGTCAGGCCACCAACCTGGGTGTGCCGTTTGGCAGGGCTGTGCAAATATAAGGAATGGATGGATGGGCAGTAACACATCCTTTGGCATGTAAAACAGCTTCCATTAATGTATATAGAACTTGTAATTGGTGATCTGTCTATAGTAAAGAAGTAAAGATACAGTCAGGTCCATAACTATTGGGACATTGACACAATTCTAATCTTTTTGGCTCTATACACCACCACAATGGATTTGAAATGAAACAAACAAGATGTGCTTTAACTGCAGACTTTCAGATTTAATTTGAGGGTATTTACATCCAAATCAGGTGAACGGTGTAGGAAATACATCAGTTTGTATATGTGCCTCCCACTTTTTTGCAAATCCTTTGCAGTCAATTACAGCCTGAAGTCTGGAATGCATAGACATCACCAGGCGCTGGGTTTCATCCCTGGTGATGCTCTGCCAGACCTCTACTGCAACTGTCTTCAGTTCCTGCTTGTTCTTGGGACATTTTCCCTTCAGTTTTGTCTTCAGCAAGTGAAATGCATGCTCAATTGGATTCAGGTCAGGTGACTGATTTGGCCATTGCATAACATTCCACTTCTTTCCCTTAAAAAACTCTTTGGTTGCTTTCACAGTATGCTTCGGGTCATTGTCCATCTGCACTGTGAAGCGCCGTCCAATGAGTTCTGAAGCACTTGACTGAATATGAGCAGATAATATTAATATATATAAATACGAGAGAACCAGTTCCATTGGCAGCAATACATGCCCACGCCATGACACTACCGCCATCATGCTTCACTGATGAGGTGGTATGCTTTGGATCATGAGCAGTTCCTTTCCTTCTCCATGCTCTTCTCTTCCCATCGCTCTGGTACAAGTTGATCTTGGTCTCATCTGTCCATAGGATGTTGTTCCAGAACTGTGAAGGCTTTTTTAGCAAACTCTAATCTGGCCTTCCTGATTTTGAGGCTCACCAATGGTTTGCATCTTGTGGTGAACCCTCTGTATTCACACTGGTGAAGTCTTCTCTTGATTGTTGACTTTGACACACATACACCTACCTCCTGGAGAGTGTTCTTGATCTGGCCAACTGTTGTGAAGGGTGTGTTCTTCACCAGGGATAAGAATTCTTCAGTCATCCACCACAGTTGTTTTCCGTGGTCTTCCGAGTCTTTTGGTGTTGCTGTGCTCACCGATGCATTCTTTCTTTTTAAGGATGTTCCAAACAGTTGATTTGGCCACACCTAATGTTTTTGCTATCTCTCTGATGGGTTTGTTTTGTTTTTTTCAGCCTAATGATGGCTTGCTTCACTGATAGTAACAGCTCTTTGGATCTCATATTGAGTTGACAGCAACAGATTCCAAATGCAAATAGCACACTTGAAATGAACTCTGGACCTTTTATCTGCTCCTTGTAAATGGGATAATGAGGGAATAGCACACACCTGGTCATGGAACAGCTGAGCAGCCAATTGTCCCATTACTTTTGGTCCCTTAAAAAGTGGGAGGCACATATACAACCTGTTGTAATTCCTACACCGTTCACCTGATTTGGATGTAAATACCCTCAAATTAAAGCTGAAAGTCTGCAGTTAAAGTTGTTCGTTTCATTTCAAATACATTGTGGTGGTGTATAGAGCCAAAAAGGTTAGAATTGTGTAGATGTCCCAATATTTATGGACCTAACTGTATCTTTCATAAATCCCCCAGTTTGACCCACTTAGGATAATACCTACCTACCGCCATGATCCAGTCCTCTTGGGCAAGGTCCCAGCTGACTATGCTTCATACAACCCCATTCATTATGATGGGTAAGTTGTATTCTTAGGGACAGCTGAAGGCTTCCATGAGCATAGCTACTAATACAAATGAATGAAGTCTACAACATGCATGTGCAGTAAGAAGAGAAGTCTGCCAGGACCTCGTCGGAGGAAATATTGGTGGATTGGAGAGACAGATGAGTATTAGCCAGGTAGGCTACACTCAGAGAGGTGGTGGTATTTATCAAAAGTTAAATTCACTAGAGGCCAATTTTTTTTGTAGAATTTTTTTAATGACTGTTTGTACTCCATGCGCTGTCATAATGATATCCCTAATATTCAGTCATATAATTTATTGGAACTTCTGCAGGTGCTTAAAGAGGAAGTAAACCCATCAGGGTTTTTCTTGCTTTCCCCTTCCCTGCAACGTAAAGGCATAATGTGCTTGTTTGCATCGCATGCTAGCACATCATGTGACACCTGCACATGAAGCCTGCACCGTCCCCGCTACAGGCCGCATCCATCTTCGCCCATCTTCCTTCCGGGGCCACGGACTCTGTGACTGGCCTGAGACTGCGTGACGTCACTCCCACCTGTTGGGGTATTCGCAAGGCCTGCTGTTCTGACTGGCTTGGATCGACCCTGTGTCTTTTAAGGATCCAGTTTGAGAATAATCTTAGCATTATGAGAAACACACACAGACAGACAGTTTTTATGCCAAGATTATTCTGAATTGTATTGTTTGGGTCAAACATTTTATAGTCATTATGAAGGGCGTTACAAAGTTAATGATATTCTGCAACACATCACCTTATAGGTTAACAATTATACAAAGTTAATAATATTCCAAATAATATGAGACTATAGGTTTAGTAATTATAATAGATAAGAAGAACAATTATGAAACTCCTCCTTAAGAAAGGAGGGGGTCTTTATCCAGAGCCCTGAAGCTCTGGGGTTGTGCTAAAGTAATCCTAATTATTGTGGCTGGTAGTAACAGGTACATGGAATTTAGTAATTGGGATGGTAGATGAGATCATCTCTGTACGTGCAAACTGTGAATTCTGAAATGGAAGAAGGGGGGTGGGGAACATCAAGAGACAGAGGAGAAAAGGATATTTTAAAATGGAATCCAGAAGACAAAATGGCGTTTCAGTGTTTTCTCTGCATCCCCCCCCCCCCATAACCCCCTCTTAAATCATAAACATGATTTCCCCTAAAACCCTATCGGGCCTTACATTGTCACAGACGTCATCGGGGGCATATAGCTCCCTGGTAAAGTCAGTGGGCATGCGGCTATCCTGTTCTTGATACCCTTGTTGCAAAAGAAGGACTATACCCACCCGTCTAAAGATATTTTGGGCAATACCAGTCTGCTTGTGACTACAGTGTTTTCTTAGGTACTAAAAGTAAGGGCTGGGATAGAAGGGCTCTATCTGTTCTGACTCTATATGTCCGAGCAGAGGGATTATCTATTCCCTTGCATATTTTCCTGAAACATAAAATAACACAGTACACTATCATACTTATTATGCTAATATAGCAGCAATGATTATAAAAGGTTGAACTAGGGCTTGTTTCCATCCGGTGAACCACCCAAAATACTGATCCCATGGGTTGTCTATACCTGAGTTAGTTAACAAAACATTGTTGATTATGATAAATATAATTTATCCATTCTACATTCTAATTAACCGTTATTATGGGGATAAGTGATTCAAATCCAGCTGTCACTTGATCTCTGGCTTTGAGTTCACCTTGGACCCCTCTTTGAACATCTATATATATGTACCCCTATGAATATAAAAATTTACACTAACCAAATACTATAAAACGGTAAACTATATGGCAGTCAAAAGTGAAGGTGGCTACATATATGTTTGATATGTTATACCAGAATGTTGTGAGACTGGGGGTTTTACCCTTTTTGGGTAATGACCACCTCTGTACTAATACACATGAGAAAAGTCAATAAAATCACTAGAAATGGGGGTAGGATGAGGGGGATTAAGGGCCATTGTACAAAATTCAGGTAGCAGTTCATTTTCAGGGTCAAGGTTGTCCACCTCCGTTAATACCCCCTTGTCTTGACTTTCCTTTTCGAGGTCAGGGCTTTCTGCCCCCGTTAATACCTCCTTTCTTGCTTCTGGGACCTCAGATTCAGGTCTCTTCTTTACCAATTTTACTCTGATGGCATGAATCCAGGCAGGGTTGTGTTCTGCCAGGGCTACAGTTCTGGTGATGGCTATCACTGTAATGGGCTACAAATGAAGTCCGAAACACAGTACAACAGGTCTGCTGATGTGTAAATCTACTTAAAGTGAGAGCTTAAATTTTTATAATGATAAATATGCATAAAACATAGATGTGTTCTGAGTTGTAACCTAGGGATGATCATATAATCATCCTAATCAGTGTCTATCTTCTATTAACAATCAAGCAGTTAAATGGGTGGTTTTCCCATGTGACCAATAGAAAGAGAAACAAAATTTAGGCAGTGCTATAAGAAATCCATCTTGAAACCGGAAAAAAATAATAATTCAGATCATCACATATCCAAGAGATTTGTTTTCTCAAAAGCAGCGACATCTCCTCCTGTCACTGGATGTTCTCTAGTCTCAAATAAACACATTCATTAGTACATTATGAATCAACATTTTATAGGTTCACATAAAGCATTACTCTAACTACATTTTACTCTGGCTACATTTTACTCTAGCTACATTTTAATAAAAGACTCCTGACTTAACCCATTCTTCCAACATTTTCCCCTCCTGTTGAACCTACAAAATGTAGATTCTTACTTAAGTTCCTAACCATGAGCCTGTCTCGGTGGGGATTTTCATAAAAACAGCATCACTTTCTCATACAAGCAGTGTGGCTAATCCTGCTTTGTCAGATAAGTCAGGGTCTTGTGTGGACAGTGCTGCATACATTACATCACCTGCAGCTTTATCTGCTACCCTTGAGATGAGTCCCTTCATGCATGGTACCAGACAGCAGCCTACGCATAATAATACTGACAGTACCACCGCAACCGCGGTGGCCAAGGTGGTCAAAAACTTGCCCCACTTGCCAAACCAGCGTTCCATCCATCCGTTGAAGGGGTCCTCAATCCCGCTATTTCCTGCTAGCTCTTGAGACAGCTTCTCCAAGCCCTTTAATGCTCAGGAGACACTGCCACCTGGGGCAGTATTATTAGGGATAAATGTGCAACATGTGGTGCCAAACATTACACAGACCCCTCCCCTCTCGGCCAGGAGCATATCCAAGGAGATTCTGTTCTGCCAGGCTGTCAGTGAGGTGGCATCAAGCTGCTCGGCAAGGCCCTTGACTGCATCTCGTGTGTAGTTAACAAAGCGCTGCTGATTGTAATATATATAGTTTATCCAATCAGTATTTTTATTTACAGATATAAACAAAAAAATTGATTCGAAACCTGCTGCTACTTGGTTTCTAGCTTTAAATTCGTCAGGGACGCCTCTCGGTACGCCTATAGCATCTATGTATACAGATCTATCAAAACTTCCCCCTGGGATATCTCGCTTGTTTATCTTATTTAATTTTATGATGGTGGCCTTATCCCATATAGGAACACCTTCTAGTTGAGCAGGGAAGATTAGAAAGGGTTGAACTACTTTCACTAGCGTACATATTCCAGCCCAATCTGGGCCCAATAAAGGCCTTAGTTTATTGTCTCCACACAACCACCAAGTGTCTGCTAGAGCTTGTGTTTGATTGGCAAACAGTGAGACGGGGAACCTTCCATCACTTCTGACCTGATATGTAGTTGTGCAATATCTAAATACACGTGAAGTCGGTTTAAGAGTATTATTAACCACCTCCCACCCGGCCACTGTACATATACGGCCTGGTGGGAGCTTCCCCGTTCTGACAGGACGTATATATATGTCCTGCAGAACCGAAGCTCGCAGCGCGGGCACGCGCCGCGCTGCTGCTGGATCCTGTGATCATTATGATCACAGGATCCAGCTGAGCGGAGATCGGGATTCGGGCGCAGTGACTGGCCCTCCCGATCATGTGACGGCTGTGTCCAATCACAGCCGTCACATTGTAAACAGAGACGAACGTCTCTGTGACAGTTCTCCCCCACCGAGCTCAGTGAGAGCTCAGTGCGGGGGGGAGAAGGGGGGGAGCTGCAGCTCTGTGACAGCTTTAGGCATGATGAGGATTTCAAGCAGAAAGCCATCACAGATCGCCCCCCACACAGTGCACCAAGCACACTGATACCCCATGTCCCTGTAAACATAAGTGTCCCCATAAAAGAGCCCCCAAAACATCTGTATGTCCCCCATCACATCTGTCACCATACACAACATCTGTCACAGTCCCCAAACATCTGTCACAGTCCCCAAACATCTGTCACAGTCCTCAAACATCTGTCACCATACACAAAACATCTGTATGTCACCGTCACATCTGTCACAGTCCCCGTCACATCTGTCTGTCCGCCAACACCAAATAAACTCCAATTTGGGTTATTTTTACCAAAGAAATGTAGCAGTATCATTTTTGGTCAATATTTATCAAGAGAAATTACTTATTTGCAAAATTTTATAACAGAAATGCAGAAAAATGCATTGTTTTTGAAAATTTTTTGTCTTTTTTTAATTTATAGCGCAAAAAATAAAAACCCAGGGGTGATTAAATACCACCAAAAGAAAGCTCTATTTGTGTGAAAAAAATGATAAAAATTTCATATGGGTGCAGTGTCGCATGACCGCGCAATTGTCATTCAAACTGCAACAGCGCTGAAAGCTGAAAATTGGTCCGGGAAGGAAGGGGGTTTAAGTGCCCAGTATTGAAGTGGTTAAAACAAGTGTAATTCCCCTTATAGACTGTCACACCTACTGGTTTGGTTTTCATTCTAGTCACAGGAAACTTATCAATTTCTGTTTTGTAACCTTTGTTATCTGTTTTACCTTGCATCATCAATAAGATACATGTCATATTGAAAACTGGGGGGACTGGAACAGTCGCTAGGCTTGGTCTTCCACTGGCGCACACTACACTACTAGAACCCCGGATATTATATATATACACACCCTTCTTATTCCGTACACCAATAACCCTCTTACATACCACCTGTTGTCTGGGGGTGTTCACCCTCTGATCAAGCCGATCCTAGGGAGGTCTTCTATATTCATGGATAGTCTCCTAGAGGAATCGCTTCCCTTCGGTTCCCTTATAATAGGAGTGTCATTTCTTGGGTCTCCAATTTCTGTCACCTCATATATCCGATCCTTATTGATGCAGTCCCTGCCTAGGAACCCGACTGCAGTTTGAAGTCCATTGGGGAGGGTTTTCACGGGGGGCGGCAACGATACCCGTTGAATGGGGGACTCCAACCCCATGCCGTCCTATTGCTCCATCAGCCCCATCATTATGTCGGTCTTCTATCTGACTCATATCTCTGACCAATAAGACTGTTCTTACTTACCAACCTTACCTACTTCAAATGTCGGTTAAGATGATTACGGAGACTGACACATCACACGCGGTCACCTTCTGGTTCGGATCGCTGACAAGGTCAGGGGGGTCAAAAGTTATACTGTACATAGAATAACTACTACGTTCCATTTTGTCTATTGTTTCCAATGTTTTGTCTTTAACTATTCAAAGGACACTGATCTTACTTTTG
>BLSH010241806.1:1144444-1154615 GCA_018402905.1 Glandirana rugosa
GTATACACGTATCCCCTTTACAGAAGACATAGGACTTCACTTACCGGTTCCTTTTGACTCCCGAAGCACCGGTTATACCTCCTACTGTTGGTACAAGAGGGAACTGTCTGAGGTCTCCTTAGGGTAATACTCTCTACAACCCCCCTCTTATATAACCGATCTCGTTCCTCTCTGGTCTCGCATACGGGGAATGCGGAACCCCACGCCTTTGTTCCGGTCTGTATGGGTTGCAAACACTAATGACACCCACCACTAGACAGACACCATCCGGGGTGGATACCTGATCGAGTCTCTTCTGGACCCTGTATGTACCCACAGTAATCACAAACGTTGGGTATGTCTGGCCTTGTTTCCGCACCCCAAGGCGTAAGGGGCATACGCTCTGGTCTCTCCTTGCTCTAGCCAATATATTCTCCCCCCAACATCTCTCATAATGGGATTCCTCTGGAGTCTGTCAAGGGAGAACATGGTTGTCATCCTCCATATTGGCCACGAAGCCCTCAGTTTTCCTTGGCCATTCACTTCAGGATACAGAAGACATTTCCCCTATGCACATATGCAGACCAGGACTGCAAGCAGGGGTGGTAATAGGGGAGGCAGGGGGAAATCCGGTTGCTCCAGAGCTACAGTATCTCTACTTTGTTGAGTGCTAGAAGGCACTCTACTTACAACATCTCTGCCTAAATCTGGAACAGGTTTGCGTTATCTTGGTAGGGCGAGACATTGATCTTACTGCCCCCAGCTGTTCTATACTTCCTCTAGGCCGGGTTGGACATGAGCCTTAGCCTATCCTCACTGAGCTGGCAAGTGTCAGCTATATTGGCAATAACAAATTTAAATGAGCCAAAAATCCTTCAGTCTGCGCGACTTTTGAAGGCAGTCGTAAGGATTCAGTTATAAACGGAAAGGAGCCTTTCCCAGTGGGATCGATTGGTGTTTCTGGATCTCCTGTCCATTCAACCGTTTGCTCCAACAAAGCAGTATTTGGTTTGGGCCATTACCTACAAGACCGTATTTATTGCAAAAACTTTAAGCAGAAGTTTGTCTGAGATTCAAGCTCTTGGAGCTTCAAAAGAAAAAAAAGTTTTCTTTACAAAAAGAGTAGAGGGCTGTCTTGTAGGTCATCTTGTATCAAAGGTAGCAATAGCCCTCTGTTTAACAGACATCTGGGAATTGCCTAAATTTCCAGAACATCACACAGGAAAGTCACACGACCTGGACATTTTCAAAAAGAAGCACCTGTCCACAATTGGTCTTTTCAGATCATCTAATAAGCCTTTTGTCATTCCAGCTTGACATCATCAAGGAAAAGAGGTTACTGCCTGAACTCTAGCAGGCTTTGTGGTGCATATAGGGCGAGGGAGCCCTCTGTCAGCGGAGGTGCACTCTACCAGAGTGGTTGCAGTCTCCTAGGCAGCCCACTTGGGAGCATCTGTAGTATCCATCTGTAGAAGTATCATGGTCATCCCAGCATACCTACTCAAACTTTACGGAGTAGACATAGATGCCTTGTCATCAGAGGACTTTTTAGGAAGGACTATTCAGTCCACTTTCCCATCCTAATTAGAATATTGGTTTGTCACGTAGAACCCACCCTGTCAGCTAGTTATTTATCACTAGTATGCTGCCATGTTGGCGTCAGGAAAATGGAAAATTGTATCAAATACTTACCGTAATTTTCCTTTCCTGACGCCAAACCATGGCAGCATACGGGCCCACCCTGTGCGTTTCGGTATGTAGCTTGTTACAAAGAATGGGGGGGGCGGCTAACTATGCCTTTTTTATGCTATTCACTGGTCCTGAGGGAGTGGTCAAGAGGCGGAGCTCTATCACTAGTATGCTGCAATGGTTTGGCATCAGGAAAGGAAAATTACGGTAAGTATTTGATACAATTTTCCGTTTTTAGAACTTCCAAGGTTCTGAAAAGGGAAAATTGACTCTCAAGGGTTGATTTACTAAAGCTGGAGAGTGCAAAAACTGGTGCAGCTGTGCATGCTAGCCAATCAGCTTCTAACCTCAGCGTGTTCAATCAAGCTTTGACAATAAAACCTTGAAGTTGATTGGTTTCTGTGTAGAATGTGCACCAAATTTTGCACTTCCAAGCTTTTGTAAATCAACCCCAATATGTTTCAATTCTACAGTTTCTGTGTTAAAGTGTGAGCAATTCAAATGGGTCCCTATTGCTCTGAGGTTCGATTTCTGCAATATCTTAAAGCAAATAAAAAACAAAATTGTGGTACAATTTGAAACCCAGCAATGCCCAGACTCTTAATAATGATTAAAATGCAGAAGAAAGAGCAATATCTTCTAGATCATGAAATGAATTCCTTAAGGCAAAATACTTCATGAATAAATGACTTTATTAGATGCAACAGATAGGATTTCAATTTCTTCTTGTACATAAAAGAGAAGCAAAATTCCATGATGTCTGGGCTCCTTTGAAGAATTTATTCATATCAATTTATTAGCTAGCATTTTATTCTGTGAAGCAAATAGTATTCATTTTTTAAAATATATCTAATCATTAATCAGGAGAAACTGAATGTAAACTAAGCACATTTACTAGTATCTTTAGGTTGAACTGTAGTGATCTAGAAAATGATATGTGATGCAGCTGGGCTTATTTTTCAGAAATTTCATTACTTTTCCGTTCACTGACAGATGCAGCCTTCTTATGACACGTGGGGTTATGCTCATATCACTAGGAGTAGACTAGGCAAAAATGAAACAAAAGAATAGGTTGGCCCCTCCCAGGGGGCCATCCTCACCTTAGCATATAATCCCCCTGCTCTGCATAGCACATCGGTTTTTAATTGCCTAGTGCAAGGAGTAGACCTGGTTCCCTATGGGATCTGCGGTCTCCTGAAGATCTTTTCTGATGAAGACTGCTATCAAGAAGCCGGCTGGTGGTATAGAGGATATCTAGAATCCAAAAACTTTCCCCAGTCCGGCCGACGCTATGCGAGCTACTCTTAGCGGGGGCCCGCCGCATAGCGCCCGTTCTGTGCGGGCGGCCAGTGGCTAAAACCCACTAGAGCCCAGTGACTGGTTTTGTTCCTGTCCAGGGGCCTGGCCAGCAGCATGCCTCTCTATGGGGAGGTAAGTCTGCTCCAGGTGGCTACCCGCTGCGCCCAACGGATTGGTGAGTGGACCCCTCTTCCGTCCTAGGGGCGCGGAGAGTGGGCACCTGGGCAGCTTCTGTGGTAGCCGGCCGGTGGGGGTCCGTTAGTGGGGACACACTGGGTGGTACCCCTTTGAGGATTATCTCCCATTCCCCACTCCCCCCCCCCCCCCCGCAGTACAGCACCTTGCACTGACCGTTCGGAGCACTGCATTAAGCGGTTCGCCGCCATTCGGTGTGGATCACCGTTCGTTCATCTGCCGACCACACCCTTTTGCTATAAGCTCTGCTTGTGTTAATGGCAGCATCCATTGTTTGGTAACCACATGTGGTTTTCAGCCTGTCCTCTGGCGGCCCCCAGTGGTCGTTTTTGGTATTACAGGAAGTGATATAAACGGAATTAGTACTTCCGGTTTCACTTGGACAACGTGGCTGACACTCGATGGTGCAGGCTCTTGAAATGCAGTGGATTTTTGGGCATTGCTCATTCCGGTCACAGTGCTGAGGCATTTAAAACAGCAAGTATAGCTGGCTCTCCCTGGGTGCTGGTAGTGGTGGGTGCAATCCTCCCGGGTCTCCCTGGCTGATTGGTGGGGTAGAAGTGGTGGTCACACAGTGGGGGTGCCAGAAGGCTGGGATGTCAGAGGCCGGCCAGGCTATGGCAGGTGTACCTGCGGATCAACAATCCACCCCAGGAACCTTGGTGTCCTTGGAACAGCTGAGGGCGGTATTTGGGGAATTCTTTCCCCGGGCAGGGGACCCGGTTCCGGGGGGCCCCAAAAAACTCCCACCCCCCTCATTTCTCAGGGGAGGATTCGGATCCAGAAAGCACCTCAGTGGTCACACCTGTGGACCTATCAGAGGGCGAACTGCCCTCAGAAGGTGAAGGTGATCAGGAGGCTCCTTTTTCGCGTGATAAAGCGATAGTGGCCGCATATATTTGTGGATCACTTAAACCCCCTAGGTCCCCTAGGCTTACCCTTATGATCAGGTGTTTGAACAGGCGGTGTTCAAGGAATGGCTGCGGCCACCAAATTCCTTTGCTTTTCCTAAAAGCTTTGCTGTTCGCTACCCCTTTGAGGATAGCTTTACTAAAAGATGGGCTTCCCCAACGGTGGACCCCCCAGTGGCCCGTCTGAATAAGGCAACGACATTCCCTTGGAGGTCTCCATCTTTTAAGGAGGCAGCCGATCGCCGCACGGAGGCAGTGTCTAAGGCACTGTTCTTGTTGGCTGGGTCAGCCATGCGGCCGGGGCTAGCGGCTGCGATGGCGGAACAATCTCTTCACGAGCACACTGCCACACTGCACACTGGTTTATCTTGTGAGTGTGCACAGGCTGAGGTGCAGCGGGCACAACATTTGGAAGAGGGTCTCCGCTACATATGCCATGCTGCTTTGGACCTTCTTCCCATATTGTCAAAAATGTCTGATTTTGCAATTGTTATCAGGCGGGTGCTGTGGCTCTGCTCTTGGTCGGGTGACCAGGCTTCAAAGAAAGCTCTTGCAGATCTTCCCTTTCAGGGAGGGCGTCTATTTGGCCCACAGTTGGATGAAATCATTAAGGATTTCACGGGAGGGAAGAGTACTTTCCTTCCAGAGCCAAAGCGGCGGGATTTTCGCCGTAGGCAGGGCCCTGTTTCTTCAGGTCAGAAGAAGTTTTTTCAGGAAACCGGCTCAGCAGGTAAGGGCTTCAAGTCCAGTAAGGCTTCTGCTGGGCACAGTAAAAAGCCCTGGCAGCATAAGTCCGAAAAAGTGAAGGATAAATCAACCTCCACATGATGGGTTGCCCCGTCCGACTCACGGGTGGGGGGCCGGTTGCTGGGGTTCGCAGACAGATGGACTGTCCGCATCACCGATCGGTGGGTACTGGAGGTGGTGTCCCCCGGGTACAGGATAGAATTCATCTCTCTGCCCCCAGAAAGGTTCTTCCCTTCAAACTTGAGACTCCCTCAGGGGCGCCGGGATGCGCTTCTAGGCGCCGTTCGGGCGCTTGCCGAACAGGGAGTGATTGTACCAGTACCCATGGTGGAAAGATTTCACGGGTTTTACTCAAACCTCTTTGTGGTGCCCAAAAAGGGCGGTGTCAGGCCAGTTCTGGACCTGAAGGCAGTAAACCACTTCGTAAAGATGAAGAGATTCAGGATGGAATCCATCCACTCGGTCGTGGCCGCCCTGCACCAAGGGGAATTCATGGCGTCCCTGGATATCAGGGACGCGTATCTCCATGTTCCAGTTTGTCAGACCAGCGTTTTCTGCGATTCGCAGTGGGAGATCTGCATTACCAGTTTGTGGCACTTCCCTTTGGGCTGGCTTCATCTCCCCGAGTGTTCACCAAGGTGGTGGCCCCAATGATGGCGCTGCTGAGACAGAGAGGTATCGCGGTAGTAGCATACCTCGACAATTTAATCCTGAGAGCAGAGTCTGCTGCGGCTCTGGAGGAGAACGTGACAATTACGGTGTCCACGTTAGAAGAGTTTGGTTGGCTAATCAACCTGCAGAAGTCATCGTCGACTCCATCCTGCCAGCTGGAATACCTGGGTCTGATTCTGGACATGGTGCAGGCAAGGGTGTTTTTACCACCAAACAAGCTCCTGACACTTCAGGCAGCAGTGCGAACCCTGTTATCACGCCAGTGGTCCTCCTTATGGTTCTGTATGTGAGTGTTGGGGCTCATGGTGTCGACTTTCGAAGCGATACCTTACGCCCAGAGTCACACTCGGCTCTTGCAGAAGGCGATTTTGTCGCAATGGGACAAATCTCCCCTATCCCTAGACAGACTGATCAGGTTGGATCATCAGTCCTGAGGATCCTTGATTTGGTGGATTCGGGCTCCGGCCCTAAGGTTGGGAAAATGTTTTCTCCCCCTCAATTGGTCGATAGTAACGACGAATGCCAGCCTATCAGGCTGGGGAGGGGCCCTGGGTCAGTTCTCTGCCCAGGGTCATTGGTCAGTGCAGGAAACTTGTCTTCCAATAAATGTACTGGAACTGAGAGCGATCAGACTTTGTCTGTCCCGTTGGTCAGAAAGGCTGCGAGGCCTCCCTGTCCAGGTTCAGTCGGTCAATGCCATGGCTGTGGCATATGTGAACCATCAGGGCGGAACAAGAAGCCCGGCAGCACCCGCGGAGGCGGCTCTGATCCTTCGGTGGGCAGAACTTCACGTGCCAGCTCTCTCTGCAATCTACATCCCAGGCGTGGAAAATTGGCAGGCGGACTTTCTCAGCCGCCGGACTCTGGATCAAGGGGAATGGTCCCTGCATCCAGAAGTGTTCCGCCAGATTTGCCTCAAGTGGGGCACACCAGAGGTGGATCTCATGGCCTCCAGGTTCAATCACAAGGTACAGACCTTTGTGTGCAGAACAAAAGATCCGTTGGCGGTCGCCTCGGACGCACTGGTAGAGCCCTGGGGTCGGTATCGGCTACTGTACATCTTTCCTCCTCTAAAGCTTCTACCGCGGGTTCTGCACAGGATAGATCCAGAGGGAATCCCGACAATCCTGGTAGCTCCGGATTGGCCTTGGCGTCCTTGGTACACCGACGTAGTACGGATGGTGACAGATGTTCTGTGGCGTCTTCCACTTCGCGAAGACCTACTGTCTCAGGGGCCCATCTTGCACCCTGCTTTACCCTCGCTGGCTTTGACGGCTTGACTATTGAGTCCCAGGTGTTGAGGAATAGGGGTGTCTCGGACTCCGTGATCCCTACTATGATTGAAGCGTGTAAAAGTACCTCACGTAAGATTTATCATAGGACCTGGAAGGCCTATATTACCTGGTGCTAGGCAGGGGGTTGGAACCCCCGCTCTTATATAGTGTCCAGAGTACTGACTTTTTTGCAGCAAGGACTGGACAAGAACCTGGCGTTAAGTACGCTTAAGAGTCAGATTTCGGCCCTGGCGATTCTTTTTCAATGGCCCTTGGCGTCTCATTCATTGATCCGTACATTTGTACAGGGGGTACGTCATGTGGCTCCTCGGATATGGTCGCCTCTGGCACCGTGGGATTTGAATCTGGTGCTTTCTGTGCTGCAGAAACCACCATATGAAAAGATTAGGGACATTCCCTTGCGACTGGTGTCGCAGAAAGTGGCTTTTCTGGTGGCTGTCACATCCGCTAGGCAGGTGTCTGAGTTGGCAGCATTATCCTGCAAGTCACCTTACTTGGTCCTTCATAAGGACAAGGCGGTTTTGCGACCTTCCCCTTCTTTTCTTCCGAAGGTGGTTTCTTATTTTCATTTAAATGAGGATATTGTTCTTTCCTCATTGTGCTCTCACCCGTCGCAAGAAGTTGAGCTGCATTCTTTGGATGTGGTGAGGGCTTTGCGGGTGTATTTGTTTTTTACAGCTTCTTTCGAAAGTCTGATTCTTTATTTGTGCTGACGGAAGGGTCGCGCAAAGGCATGGCGGCCTCGTCAGCTACCATTTCTCGCTGGATCAGGAAGACCGTGACTCATGCATATGAGATTCGGGGCAAGGTTCCCCCGTTTCCAGTCACGGCTCATTCCACCAGGGCAGTTAGTACTTCCTGGGTGTTTAGACACAAGGCCTTGGTGTTTCAGGTGTGCAAAGCGGCCACTTGGGCCTCAGTGCACACGTTTACTAAGTTTTACAAAATTGATGTTTCAGCATCTTCAGATGCTACTTTTAGTCGCAAAGTATTACAAGCGGCAGTGTAGGCGTGATTAGCGCCGCCTGAGAGGGCGTTTTCTGTTGGGTACAGTTGTTATAGTTTGCCCACCCCTCTTGATTGGCACAGCTTTGGGACGTCCCCATGTGTCATAAGAAGGCTGCGTCTGTCAGTGAACGGAAGAGTAAAATGGATTTTATTATAACCGTAAAATCCCTTTCTCTGAGTTCACTGACAGACGCAGCACCCACCCCTCTGTGTTGAGTTTGTACGGCTTGTTACAAACTGATGTGCTATGCAGAGCAGGGGGATTATATGCTAAGGTGAGGACGGCCCCCTGGGAGGGGCCAACCTATGCTTTTGTTTTATTTTTGCCTATCATAAGAAGGCTGCGTCTGTCAGTGAACTCAGAGAAAAGTATTTTACGGTAAGTTATAATAAAATCCCTTTTCTCACATTAGCTCTTTACCTTTTGCTGGCTTCCATTGACTTCCCCTTGACAATTAATTCATTTGTTTTTCTGTGAAGAAGGATAGCACCATCGTTGTTCAGGGATCTTCCAGGGTCAGCTTCTAATTCCTGGATATAGATTCTGACTTACATTTGACATGGTCATGGTTTACCCCCCTTGCTGCAACCACTTACCTGGTGACTTTCTACAAAGTTACAGTCTTGCAGTGTGAACACTGGGGGAGAGTAGAAGGAAAAAAGTTTCCCCCCCCCTGTCTGCTGTGGCAACAATGTATATGTGTGTGTGTGTATGTATATATATAATATACATATACAATGTATACAATATACAAATAAGTTCAGAAATTAAGTTATGTGTAATAAAATGGAATGACCCAGGGAAAAAGTATTGAACACATGAAGAACGGGAGGTGCAAAAAGGCATGGAAAGCCAGGACACCAGCAGAAATCTATTAGTAATTAGAAAGCAACCCTGTCAGTGCAAATTAATATCAGCTAGTTCAGTCTCAACTAATGGCCTAAAAAGTGTCTCATTAGCAAGGTGTCACTCAAGAAACATCTCATAATTGGTAAAAGCAAAAAGCTCTCTCAAGACCTTTGCAACCTTATTGTTGCAAAACATACTGATGAGATTGGTTACAAAAGGATTTCTAAACTTCTGGATGTTCCAGTGAGCACTGTTGGGGCCATAATCCTTAAGTGGAAAGAACATAATTTCACCATATACCGGCCACGACCAGGTGCTCCTCGCAAGATTTCTGAAAGAGGAGTGAAATTAATTATCAGAAGAGTTGTCCAAGAGCCAAGGACCACTTGTAGAGTGCTTCAGAAATACCTGGAATTAGCAGGTACAATTGTTTGAAAGAAAACAATAAGTAATGCACTCAACCGCCATGGCCCGTATGCACGCTCGACATGCAAGACTCCGTTGCTGAAGAAAAAGAATGTTGAAGCTCATTTAGAGTTTGCTGCACAACATTTAGACAAGCATGTGAAATACTAGTAGAATATAGTCTGGTCACATGAGACCAAAATTGAACTCTTTGGATGCCATAATACACACCATGTTTGGAGGTCAAATGGCACTGCACATCACCCCAAAAACACCCCCCTACCAACAGTGAAGTTAGGATGTGGGAACATCATAGTCTGGAGCTGTTTTTCAGCATAAGGCACTAGCAAACTTCATATCGCAGAATGAAGGATGAATGGAAAATGTACCAAGACATTCTTGATAAAAATCTCCTGCCAATTACCAGGATGATGAAGATGAAAACAATGGTGGACATTTCAGCAAGACAATGATCCCAAACTTAAAGCCAAGGAAACTTTAAATTGGTTTCAAAGAAAAAAAAAAATAAAGCCGCTAAAATGGCCCAGCCATTCACCTGACTTGAATCCAATAGAAAATCTATGGAAAGAACTAAACATCAGAGTTCATAGAAGAGGCCCACGGAACCTTCAAGAGTTGAAGACTATTTGTGTGGAAGAATGGGTCAAAATCACACCTGAGCAATGCATGCAACTAGTTTCTCCATACAGGAGGCATCTTGAATAGAGTTGAGCGAACACCTGGAAGTTCGGGTTCTGCTGGTCCGTCCGAACTTCGGGACAAAGTCCGGGTCCGGGTCCGGACGGAACCCGAACGATCGCACGGCCTGAAACAGGGCTTCAAGCCTGCCTGGTCGTCTTGGGCTTGAAGGTCCACAAGCGAGTTGAGATAAGTTCTACGGAGGACATACCTCTTTGATCAACGTACGTAACGAGTCCACACTAAAACTGGGTAAGAAGGTGTGTTTATCAGAAGTTGAGAACTTCCAAGGCACCCGGAGAAGATACTTGAGACTACAAATCAAGAAAGGTATCTAAAAGATAACCTAAGTTCAGTCCACTTACCGACCCGGTAAAATCGCCGAAATAAAAAAAAAAAGAAACTTTGGTTAAATTTCAAAG
>BLSH010241806.1:1161851-1175307 GCA_018402905.1 Glandirana rugosa
GGGGGGGAGGGAGAGAGGAGAGGGGGGAGAGAGAGGAGAGGGGGGAGAGAAGAGAGGAGAGGGGGAGAGAAGAGAGGGGGAGAGGAGAGAAGAGAGGGGGGAGAGGAGAGAGAGGGGGGAGAGGAGAGAGGGAGGGGGGGAGAGGAGAGAGAGAGAGGGGGGAGAGGAGAGAGGGGGGAGGAGGAGAGAGAGAGGAGAGAGAGGGGGGAGAGGGGGTGAGAGGAGAGAGAGAGAGAGAGGAGAGAGAGGGAGGGGGGAGGAGAGGGAGGGGGGGAGGAGAGGGAGAGAGTGAGAGAGGCACCCCCCTCCCCCATCAGAGTACTCACTCGGAGGCAGGATGGACAGGAGGGATGGATGGACAGGAAGGATGGATGGAGAGGAGGGATGGATGGATGGACAGGAGGGATGGATGGACAGGAGGGATGGATGGAGAGGAGGGATGGATGGAGAGGAGGGATGGATGGATGGACAGGAGGGATGGATGGAGAGGAGGGATGGATGGACAGGAGGGATGGATGGAGAGGAGGGATGCATGGAGAGGAGGAATGGATGGACAGGAGGGATGGATGGACAGGAGGGATGGATGGAGAGGAGGGATGGATGGATGGACAGGAGGGATGGATGGACAGGAGAAGACTCCCCGCACAAGCCGCAGGTATTGACTATGAGTCAGTGCAGGAGGTTTAGGCACGGCGAGTTAGGCGGCCGCGAGGCCCCTGGCAGTGCGAGGCCTTAGGCGGCCACCTTTTTTGCCTAATTAGCGAGCCGCCTCTGCTTGTTGGTACTACCAAGTTTTCTAGTTTGCTCATACAACTTCTGTTGTACGACCGTCATACGTCAGCTGTTCTAAATTGCGCATACTAACGGTCGATTTAGCATACAACGGTCGTTCCTACGACCTGTTGTATACGATCGTCGACCCGTGTGTACGAGGCTTAGGTCTACAGATGATGGCAACAAAATGAAACATCTTTCATGTTTAAAATTGTACAGGAGTTTTAAAGCTGGGCTTAAAACTCCAGGCACAAACATTTTATTCAGATATACCGTATTCCTCAATAGTCACAAAAGGTGGAGAAATCACTTTTTGTGACCCAAATGCTTTTGCAAATCTAGATATAATCTTTTAAAAGTAGCAGTGATATCCTCACTGTGCCGCACAGAGAACAGAGCTGTGGGAGGGACCAAAAAAGGCCCCACCCTCTACAGACTGCCCACAGAAAACTACAGAAGGGGGAAGGCACAAGACCAGTCACCCCCACAAGGAGAGAGAGCAGCAGTGACCAGTCTTTATTACATTTTGCACAGGCAAGTTTCACACTGGATTATTGCACAGATCTGGAGGAAATACAGAAAGCACACCAACATTCAAGTAAGAATATCCTAGAGGTAAGCTTTAAATGTGTTTGACCTTAAAGCGGGACTTAGCTTAATTTCTTCCCCCCCTCTCCAGTGTCACATTTGGCACCTTTAAGGGGGGGAGGGGGGGGACCCGTTTTTGACAGGTCCCCTTCCCCACTTCCGGGAGACCGGGCTGTGCCCCGATCTCCCGGATCGGCCCCCTCCTCCTTCCTCCACCGCCGGGCCAGTCAGAAAGCGCAGTGCGCTTCGCGCATGCGCAGTGGGGAACTGGCCGTGAAGCCAAAAGGCTGCCGGGTTCCCTTACCTGGAATGGCGGCAGCTGCACCCAACAGTCGATCCAAAGATCGGCTGGAGTGCCAACATCGTGGGCTCCCTGGACAGGTAAGTGTCCATATAGTAAAAGTCAAGAGCTAAAGTATTTGTAGCTGCTGACTTTTAATTTTTTTCCCTCTTTAAGTTATTGAATACATTCACAGAACCTGGATGAGATTGTATACAACACTGGCTGGATATCAGAGGAGGTCACTCTGATGCTAAGCATCCTTTTTAAGCCCCCGTTCACACTGACTGCATTTGAAGTAGCACGATTTCAAAGCCAGAGGTCAGTGCGATTTCAGGTATGACTTGCCTGACGTCTGTGACTTCATGCACAGATGTCTATGCAAGTCGCACCTGAAATCGCAAAACACAGTGCAGGAGCCTTTTTTTCAAATCAGTGCGGCACCGCAAAGTCGAAGTCGCATCAATTTAAACAGTTTCATTACCGACAATAGGGTGCGACTTGTCATGTGATTTGGAACTCTCAAATCACATGATGAGTCGCACCAGCGTGAATGGGGGCTAAATGGTACAAAAGCAACTGCCACTTCTATATCCCACCAACTCTTAAAGTGATACTAAGCACACACTGTTTAATTTACATGATCCCTTCTCTCTGTATATGGATGATGGCACTGTAATTATTTTAATTTAAAAAATCCAAATACCTTTCCTCTAATTTATATACAACTGTCACATGACTCAGCTCTCTCCCAGCCTGTCTGCAGGGAAACATAAGCAGGAGGAGCTTTTATTTCTCTGCTGCTGGTCACGTGTTCAAACTAAACTAAAAACAGCCTTCGGGATACAGCATAAAATAAATAATTACTATCTGTAAACTGTTATAAATTGTCATACAAATATATATTTGATCTCAAATATTTATTATTTTTTGGCAATAACATGGTATGGGCAGTTTCTGCCAGTTATAGGATGTGTCATGCCCCTCCACTCCAGCTTGTATTTTAAAATAACAGGGAGGTGAAGCCTCTTTCAATTCAGTAAATAGAATATCTCACTCCCCATTGAGTTTAGCTGGTTAGTGGGTATGGGTGGGAGAGAGGGAGGGGAGTATCATTTACAACTGTGTATACGCCCATATGTGTGACTGTATAGTCACATGGGCTGCTCAGACATATGTAGTGCTGCCCTCTTGAGGGTTGCTTAAAGAATCAATTCCCCCTTGGATTTCCCCTTTCTGAGAGTCCTCCACCCCCCTGACACTCTGGGTTCACTCATATTGCAAGGTTCCATTAGTAATTACTCTGTTTCAGTAATGGAGACCACAACACAGATAGAGTTAGAAATGTTGTTTACCTAACTCTTATTTCTGCAAGAAATAACAATCTTGAAGTAACAGAAATATCACAATACTTCACATCAATAAGTTAAACTTATGGTTCTAGTGAACAAAGGGACTAGATAATTTGTTAACTTCTGTCATTCCCTGTATTCTCCAAAAAAACAACAGTTGAAAGGAATACAATTCCTCCAACTGAGTTCAAACAATACCTAAGGGTTCACTGGAAAATAGGTAATTTGGTAATATTTACTAAAGTTGAAAAGGGAAATAATACAGTAATACCCTATACCGGGGGTAGGCAACCTGTGGCCCTCCAGCTGTTGTGAAACTACATTTCCCATGAGGCATTGCAAGGCTGGGAGTTACAATTATTTCCAGAGGCAGGGTGGGACTTGTAGTTCTGCAACAGCTGGAGGGCCGCAGGTTGCCTACCCCTGCCCTATACCAAGTAGATGACACGAAGGGTAAATTGGTACCACTCAATGGATATTTCACACAAAGGAACACCTGAACCACCACGTCAAAGCTGCTGTGGCCTATCCAGGACTCGCAGCAGCAGGATAGCAAGCTGGAGCCTGAATGATGTGATGACTACATGGTTCAGGGTCTTCACATTGTCACTTCTGGCATCGGTTTCCGGAATCGGCCAATTTTCACCGGTACCGGTAGTCGTGAAAATCGCTAGTATTGGCGCAGATACTGATACCAGTATCGGTATCGGTGCATCCCTATTTGTATTTTATTTCTGGAGCCTCTAAAGCATTGCACCAGCGATCAGCAGATCGATGGTGCTGTGCAGGTCTCCTGCAGACCTGTCAGTGTATCTGTGTGCCTGTGTATCGTACGGGCAAGCAGATGCAATCTGACAGCGCCGTGGTAGTTCATTGAGAACTGCAAGCTGACGGAGTTGTAGTTTTCTATTCACAGAGGACTATGAATGAGTGACACGGCTAGGCAGGCAGAGCCCTGCACGGCTGCGTTTTTTTAAAATTGTGACAGCTAGCAGGGGGAGAAGATCCCCCACTAGCTGTCACAATGGGGGATCGAGGAGGTGCGGTGGCATTAAAGTGGAACTAAAGTTAAAAATACTTTCCTGTATTCCACTGGTTCAACACCTGCGAGAGGTGTATAACAAGAAAGAGAAGCAGACAGATAAGGAGAGAGCCCTCCTAGGATCTAAGCCTGCAACCACGTCTCCCTTTCAGGGTTCCCTTTCTACCTCACTATCAATGGACATCTCTTGCGTTATCCTTTCTTTAGCCCCAGCCAAGATCACGTTTTACTCTGCATATTCTCTTGATGGTACACAATCAACTCCCATGACCCTGCTTGGTGCCTTATCCATAACCTCCCTACTCTATCTTCTCCCAAGTCTGCAATCAGCCAAACCCTCTATTTTATGTCGTTAGTGTAAAAAAGAAAGATCTCTATTACAGGGGTCATCAAACTTGGGGTCGCAGCCCACTACCGGGCGTGGGCTCCCTGCAGTTGGGCCGCGGGCAGGCTGGCTCCATGAGAGAGCGGTAGGGGGGGGGGGGTGGCGAGCAGAGATGGCACATCTCTCTGCATCACCGCTCCTCCGACTTCCGCCCTCACAGCGCAGGACTTCAGCAGGGAGCATAGAGATGGCATCTCTCACTGCCTTCACTGCACGGGACTCTTCAACGTTTGCATCTGGTGGCAAGCGATGTAGCAAGTGACACACTCGGGGCTCCCACTGATTCTTCATTATGGTGAGTTGAACTATTTAATTTTATATTACAATGTAATAATAGGAATAATGCGCTTCAATTATCCTGACACCATAACAACCATGGTGGCGTGATAATTGAAGCGCCAACACCAACCATTGCCCCTACAAATTGCCCGCGAAAAATCGCATACCCCCCGCGCACGTTCCCCCTTGGGCCTCGGCACAATTCTCTTCCATGTAGCCGGTCCCCAGTGCCAAAAAGGTTGGGGACCACTGCTCTATTAGACATGTGCATGGCGAAAACATTTGTTTTGTTTGGTTGCGATTCGTTAATCTAGTTGTTTAGTTTTGCTAAATTCGGTTGATTCGTTCAATTCGTATTCGGGATTCGTATTCGGAATTCGTTTAATGTCTTTTTCAAATTTTCTTCGAATCTATTGATTTTTTTCGTTTTGAAACGTTTGAATCGATAAATTTTTAATCGGTCGAAAACTCTAGAATTTTTTTTTTATTCGAATGTGGCAAAGTGAACAAACAAAAGAAAAATCTTCATCAAATGATTACAATGACTCTTTAAATCGCATTTGGCTTAACAAAAAACAACATTATTTTGAAATGGTACTCTAATAACACACACACTCTTTGATTTCAACACTATGTGTACAGTTAGAATTCGACCAGAGTTCAATATAAAATTTGATTTCAATTTCATTCTGAATTTCTGAAATTCTGACAAATTTTTTTCATTATTCGGAGCATTCTGTAAATTTTGTTTATATTGTAATTCGGTATTCAGATATATCCGAATCTCCGAATAATGAAAAATTTGTCCAAATATTAATTCGGAACTAAACGAACCACACATGTCTAATCTCTATATAAGTAGAGTACTTTGCCTTTGTGACCAGATTGCTTGTTAGATTTTCTGGGAGAATCAAAGAAGCCCAGGTTGGCAATGGTCACTATGGACAAGTTCACCTCGAAAACTTTTTTTTTTCTCCAGCTTTGAAAATAGATACTCAAACTAAATAGAATATTTTAACTTTTTGTTGAATTGCCTTTTCCAATATAAGTTGTAGGTTTTCCTAAAAATAAAAAAAAAATATATACTGTACAGTATTTTGAAACATTGACGGAGTCCCCTAGCATTTATTTTCCTGTACTGGAAATTATTTCCATTTTAAATGTCAGCATGCTCTTCACAATACAGCACAAGATCACCCATCTTGTATTTATAGCAATGAAGCTGTGCTTCTGTCCAGGACTTTATGTAGCTGCTTTGTATATAGCTAATGACTACACAGGAAACTACACTGCATCATTGTCTTCCACAGAAGCTTTAGGAAATACTCTGGACTTCCGTTCTGTGGGCACACTATGCATTGCATTCTTCATCATAATGATTGGAAGTATTTTGATAATGTTGATAAAGCAATAAACAATGCAAAAAGTGCAGCAACCTGTAGGACCAATTGGCAATTACCTTTCCCTGTTCTAATGCCTGTAAACTGGTGAAGAGGTGACGTCAAATGGTTACTAAGGTTGCCTGCATAATTCTAAGGATTTGTCTGTTCTTAGCTACAGTTAGCTAACTTAAGAAATCAGCAATGATTTATAACTGCATACTAAATCATCACTGAATTGCTCACCAAAATTATAAGTGTACATGCCATTTCTTTCTAAGATTTTTGCTAAGAGGAAAAGTGTATACATATTACATTACTTGATCTCAGATGTCAAATACAACAGGAAAACCCTGTGTTGCATTCGGTAATCATTGTGGGTGAATTTTGTTTTTGAACTGATGTTCTATATTTGCTTTATATGTAGTGCCCCCATAGTATAGGTGCAGTTCTAGCAGGATTTTTGGCTAGCAGAGGTAAAATATAGTCAGGCCTGACTGTAATGTGCAGGCCTGAATGTTTTGATCTGGGCTGGAAGGAGAGGCTCAGGGAGGATTGGGTGCACTTAACAGATGAGGTCACCAGAACCTCCCACTTCTTTCTAGAAACCTGGAGAAGGTTTTCTGGTCAGACAGCTGGGAGGTGGGTGGAGCTATCTAAAGTGTTCTAATGAGTCCTGACCAATCCCCAAGCAGGGTTGGCAGGGGGCAGGCCTCCTTAAATACTCAGAGTCAGCCCAATCTGGGAGGAGTAGTGTTGGGTGGAAGTCTGGAGATGTAGCAGAGGTGCTGTGGTGCAGGCCCCTATCCAGGAGGTCGCCCCAGTCTGGGGAGGGTGACATTGGGGCCTGAGTGTTTGGGTGCAGCCAGGAGGTACAGTGATTGCTGGAGCGGCACAGGAGGAACAAGAGAACAGTGGATGTGCTACAGGAGGAGTAGAGACTTTAAAGTATCCACCGTAGCGGTGAGTGACGATCCCTGGGACTGGAGGAGAAAGTGCTAGAGCAGGCTGGGAGAGGAATAGTGGACAGTCTGTGGGAGCCAGTCAAGGGAAAGGAGAGCCACTACCAGAGAGCAGGTCGATGGGACCTGGAAGAGGATGGGCTGGGACTTGTCCGTCAAAGGTCCAGTTAGCACTGAAGTATTTTACTGCACATTCAGGGGCCAGTAATCCCTGGCCAGTAATGGGTATTCCTGAGGTCCTGCTGCAACAGGGTAGGCCTCACCATGTGCTAATCGTGGTGAAGAGAAAGGTATAGAGAAGCCTGATAAATTTCAGGCTGGAAACTAAGTTCTGAGCTGGAGAGAAGCAAAGGAGTGGAAAGCTGTGAGTTCTGTGTAGTGAGAGAACTGTAAGAGTAACAGTCAGCAAGTGAAGTGCAGGAGTATGGAAAGGAGCAATAGTCTGCAGAGGGAGAGTCTGCAGTGAAGTGTGCATATGCAGGCTTGTACATGGGAACCTTGTGCCATAATTCTTTGGGCATCCCACAGTTACCCCTTATCCCCAAACAAGTTATTTCCTCCAAATAAAACAAGAAAAACAAGAACTGACCTGGTCAGTGTCTCTGGATGTGTGCACATGGTGCGATTGAGGTCAGCTATCATGTGAACCACTACTACAAGCCACTTTCAAGGGAGCACATGGCTGCATATAGTTTTTCTTTTTACAAATAAACATTTACAATGACATTAAATGAAAAGCCAACATTTCACCTATATGATAAGGGAATATAGTAGTATAAGCAACAGTATATTGTAAAGATTAAAATACTTATAAGCAGCTGTTAGTACCCTTTTAGGGAAACTTCTCCCCTGGGTGGACCTAGGGGGTAGGGCTAGTCGGTTCCTATAATCTTGATCCAGAAGACTCTGGGGAAGCGGGTGATGGGAAAAGGCTACCCCTAGTATACCGATTCTTAAACTTGTAGCCATAGAAACTGAACCTGTCGGCGTAGGCCTGTAGCAGGCTTGGCTGGAGAACCCTCTTATGGGAGACCTTTGGTGAGGATAATGGAAGATGAGAAATTATTCTATGTTATTGTTGGACTTGCATTGTGCAGAATTATTATGTTGGGACTGACAGAGCAAAGGTGAGGGTTGCATACTGTTCATTATTCATCTTCTGCAATAAATTGTTAAAGGGCTGAACATGTGGACATTCCTTATTTCACAAGGTGGGCCTCAGGTCAGGAAAATGTGAGTGACCAAGGATGGAAGAGTTTCTTCACGTTACAGGTGTGTGTGTACCCTCTCAAGATAAGCTTATGGGCCTTCAACAGGAAGGGCTTCTTTCGAGACTATTCCCAGGAGAGCAAATTTTGGGTCTAAGGACACCTGCGATGAGCAGACCATATTAAGTGTCATAAAAATGGATGCCCAATAGTGATAGAGTTTGGGGCAGTGCCACAACATATGAGTAAGAGTACCCGTAGCAATAGTGCATCTGGGGCAATTTGGAGATGTTGCAACCCCCCAAGAGTGTAATTTCTGCGGAGTATAATGTGCTCTGTGAACAATAAAGAACTGGGTCCATTTTTTGCGAGGGGGGAGGGAGGCCTAAGTTAGAATTTCAAGAACCTGAATCCATTTATCATTGTCTAAAGAGTAAAGATCCTGCCACCAAAGGCGGTGACTATTGACTCGTATTCAAGCACTAGCGGCTGTTTGTAATGAAGAGAATAGATCCCCAATGAATCTTCGCTTGGGACTGGACATAGAAACAGCCATGGTTAAAAGTGAGGAAATGGGAAAGTCGCAGCCTGTTTGTAATGAAGAGAATAGATCCCCAATTAATCTTCTCTTGGGACTGGACATAGAAACAGCCATGGTTAAAAGTGAGGAAATGGGAAAGTCGCAGCCTGGCTCTGTAGAGCATGGCGCGGCTGCAGATACTGAAAAAATAGCTTGTTAGGAAGCTTGTAAGGCTCTGCTAACGCATTAAAAGGGAGCAGGACATCCTCGACATGCAGGTGATGAAAAAATACGCCAGCTCTTTTTCATAGATCAAACTCTTATAATTTTGCCAGTTTGGTAATTGTAGGTTATTCCAAAGAGACATGGACTGCATATACCCTTTGTGTGATGTAAGCACCCTAGAGGATACCCATAATTTGTGAAACATGTAAAAGATAGGAAAACCACACTGAAGATAAAAGTGATGGGCAACTACCAATTGAACCGGGGCAACTTCAGAAAATTGAGAAAGAATAATACGTTGTGTATTGTCATGAGGGTCAAGACAGTAATAAAGGTGCTGCAATTGTGAGGTTAAATAATACAGCCTAGAGTCCTTCCCTGGTACCCCTTTCACACCCCCCCTTTTTTTTCTCTCTTCTTTTCACCTTTTTTTTCTTTCCCGCTTTCTTCTTCTCTAGACTTTCTTTTCCCTTCCTCACCACCCTCTGTTTATAGTTAAAATTTAGGCAATATCTGATGTGCAATGGACTCTGTCCGGGCATACCCCCTTACTAGTGACCCCATGATGGGATCCCTGCTGGGATCTCCTTCTGCTTATGTATCCCTTGCCCTTTTCGGGGCTAGGGAGTTACTATTGTAGGCCATTTATATGTTTCTTTTGATCCTCTCCTGTTCTATGAAGGACAGCCTGGCCTTCGCATCTTATCTTTCTGACATAAGCTACTGAAATGGAATTTGGACTCTATCATTTCCACTTTGTATGTATATTATTCTGTGCATCGTTATCTTCATATCTTGGAAATTGTCTTTTTCCTTTAAAATAAAAAAAAAATTGTGTAGCCAATGGCCCCCTTAGGGGTGGCTGGTTAGTATGGTTCACCTGCTCATAACTACCCTCATTCACACTCCTGCTGGCATCTGGAGTCAGAAAACAGGTTTACTCTTTGTTTTTGTTGTTTTTATTCTGGGATTTGAAATTGGATAGGGATTGGGGTTGTTATGGGATGCCCAAGGATCGACAGTTCTGTACACAGGACCACTATATGCACTCTCTAGTATATACACTCATTCAACTTCTCTCCAGCACACGTTTTGCTTGCTGACAACTCCTAGTTCCTCTCTCCTGCACACTTCTTACTTGCACTGGTGAGACCTGGAAGGAAATTTACCAGGCATCCAGTCTTGTATGGCTTAGCTAGCACATGTGAGACCTGATGTAGATTTATCAGGTCTCTGGACCACCCTTTGTGAGTATTGGGTGGAGGTTCCCCTTGTGTAACAAAGTTAGTTTGTTGGTGCTAACTAGCCACAATGGACT
This sequence comes from Glandirana rugosa, assembly GCA_018402905.1. Classification (NCBI taxonomy): domain Eukaryota; kingdom Metazoa; phylum Chordata; class Amphibia; order Anura; family Ranidae; genus Glandirana; species Glandirana rugosa. Next base: position 1,172,164 of record BLSH010241806.1, read on the forward strand.
ACAACTCCCAGCCCATTTGCACACTGTACATGACACCAGGTCCCAATCTCCTCCTACCTCTCTTTCAGGCTTTCTTCCTCCCAATCTGCTTTGTGCATCTCCACTCCCCTGGGCTGTGTTGCTCACTGTTACTTGTAGTTCCTCCCGGAGAACTCTCTGATAGTGTTCTCTCTCCTGCTGTCCCCTTCCGTTCACCCTTGTGCCTCTCCTCCAGGATCTCTCTCTCCTCCTGGCTGCACCCGAGCTCTCCCAGGTCACCCCCCCCCCCCCAGATTCGGGGCTTTCTCCGGTCCTGACAGCCTCAACACTATTCCATCTCCGTCACTTCCACCCAAACTCTCCTACTTTCACTGTGCAGACCACAGTATTTAAGTTGGGGATTGGTCAGGGCTCCTTAACATACATAAGAAAGCCTCACCTCGTTTTCCCATCCCCTTTTCCAGAACTTTCTGAAGAGTGGAGGGGTAACTAAGGGGTATTGCTTCCTGCAGTCTTCAGTCCTCCCTGGGCCACTCCCCTGCCCAGAATCAAAACAATCAGGCCTGACTAAATTTTACCTACTCTCAACAAAAATTTATCTCTAGACACCCACTACTGTATGGTAGAGGGTGCTACATTTGAAAAAAAAAAATACAGCCAAGCATTGGGGGCCGCTAATTCTTCTCCTATTTTAGCTAGTTGAAGTCTTGTAAGTCTTATTCTAGAGTGTCTATATTTCCAGATAAGATCCTGAAAAAGAGAGTCTATTTTCTGAAAAAAGCTCAGCCATATGGGAAAATTATTCAATAGGCATAGCAAGTGCAGCATGCATACCATTTTGATTAAATTGGCTCTACCTATTACCATCAAGGGTAGCATACTCCAAGTCTTACTAGTCAGTTTTAGCTTGAAAAATAAAGGTTCCAAATTCTTATCTATATAGTCATTCACCTGAGGGGTGATAATAACTCCCTTAGCCTTTTTACACAATGCAGAGGATTAACCCCTTAAATTCCACAATGAGTATAACAAGCAAGCTATTCTGCATATACCGACTGATTTTACTGTTGTGGGTTTAGTAACACTTTAACTTCCCTGGTGTGTGAACAGAGGGGGCTCGGTGTGAAATCTCCTGTTTGTTCCTGCCCCCCCCCCTTTCCTAGCAATGAATTAGAGACAGAGAGCACGAGAGTCAGAGCCAGTGGCGGCTGGTGCTCCACTTTTTGCAAGGGTGGCAAATAACCCCCCATTCAGTCAGTCAGTCAAACCCCCCCAATGCTCGGTCGATTGGCAAACCACCCACCACTCCCGTCCCTCGCCCTTCCGACCACCAGCCCCGCACTTAACCCATCTAGGTCACAGACAGTTTTGGCGGTTTCCCACTGCGTCTCTTCCTCAGTGGCTTTCCCCTGCATATCCTCTCCAGCGGCCAATACAGTTGCTTCCTCTCCTCTTCCTGATTGGCTTGAAGGAGAAGCAGGAGGAGCAGGGGAGCCGAACTGAAGAGCCAGGCGTGCCTGGATGACGTGCAGCACCAAGCCGGATGGGAGGAAAGAGAATGGAAGCCCGTGCTTCTCCTCTCAGCCAATCGGGTCTCAGGACCCGCTTCCTGATTGGCTGGGAGGAGAAACAGGAAGACGATATTGAATATTAATTCGCTATTGTCACACAACTGGGTGGGCTTGGGGCTTAGTGCTCATGGATTAGGGGGGCGGCACCCCTGCACCCCCAATGCAGCAGCCGTCACTGGTCAGAGCCAATGAGAACATCAGAGAGGACTTGCTGTGCAGCAGTGGATCAGGGGATATGTCGTTCTTAAAGGAATGCTGCTCAATACAAGTAAATGGAGGCTTATAGTTGCAGAACTACAAGCACTCAAATCCCTGCATACAGAGGAGGTGAAATACAGTTCACCAAATTACCAAATACCAGAGTCAACAAATTACCAGAGCTTGAGAGAGAACAGCGTAGGCAGTGAACAGATATAGACTTGCTGCTGGGGTCTGTGCTGGACACCGGGCAGACAGTGTGGGGAAACCACTACGTGCAGACCTGTGCTGTGCTAGTCTGCCCTGAAAACAGAGCCTATGGGTACCAGAGTGAAAGACTGAGCCACAGAGAGAGTTGCTGTGCCTTGAAATCCAAGTTGGGGAGACCTGTTGCCGTGTACTAACAAATCAGAGAGGACCTGATTGTGAGGACTGAGACTTCTGGGACTTCTGATTACCAAGTGCACTGGACCTGATCCATTGTATACCAGAAGTGGTGAGCACAACTACCAATCTTAACCCCTTGCTGCAGACACTTTTAATGCCAGCTGAGACTGCCCCTTACTTAGCAGCCTATCAGCCATCCATTGCGTACAGTCTTAAAGGGACAGCTACATGTGCATCATCTAGACTCTGCAGGGGTGTCAAACTAGCGGCCCTCCAGCTGTTGCGAAACCACAAGTCCCATTATGCCTCTGCCTGTGGGAGTCATGCTTGTAACTGTCAGCCGTGCAATGCCTCATGGGATTTGTAGTTCCACAACAGCTGGAGGGCCGCCAGTTTGACACCTGTGATCTATAGAAAAACCGCAGCCAACACCAACAGTTAGGTGCCAGGTACTTTACCCACGACCAGGGATACCCCCTTTGTCAGTAATGCATACACCCACCCACTACTGGGGCTGTATGCATAGAGTGCACCCAGGGACATTACAGGGAGTGCAGAATTATTAGGCAAGTTGTATTTTTGAGGAATAATTTTATTATTGAACAACAACCATGTTCTCAATGATTCCAAAAACTCATTAATATCAAGGGACATTACAGGGACCCACGTGAGATACGTATGTCGGGGTCATCACCCACCCACATACGTAATGACTGTTTCCCCCATAGGGACCAGCACCCATTTCATGGACCGTGGATTGACAACCACAACCGACGCCAAAAAGATATCTAGTGTCCACAGTTTGACCGCCGGGAGGTCGACAACACCTTGATGTTTAGGGTACTCCGTAACGTGCCGACTGTCAATGTTCGTACTGAGGGTGTCCGTCTCCGTATTACCCTGAACACCAAAGCGTTGTCGACCTCCCGGCGATCAAACTGTGGGGACGTCTCAGATCTACTACGTGTACATCGACAGGGAAATTCTGACATGCGTTACCTACCGACTA
>BLSH010241806.1:1175911-1205818 GCA_018402905.1 Glandirana rugosa
GTTCACGGGCAGTTATTTTGCGCCTTGGTTTTTCCACACGCTTCTTGCGACCCTGTTGGCTATTTTGAATGAAACGCTTGATTGTTCGATGATCACGCTTCAGAAGCTTGGCAATTTTAAGAGTGCTGCATCCCTCTGCAAGATATCTCACTATTTTTGACTTTTCGGAGCCTGTCAAGTCCTTCTTTTGACCCATTTTGCCAAAGGAAAGGAAGTTGCCTAATAATTATGCACACCTGATATAGGGTGTTGATGTCATTAAACCACACCCCTTCTCATTACTGAGATGCACATCACATAATATGCTTAATTGGTAGTAGGCTTTCGAGCCTATACAGCTTGGAGTAAGACAACATGCATAAAGAGGATGATGTGGTCAAAATACTCATTTGCCTAATAATTCTGCACACAGTGTATTTGTGTATCCATTACTAAGTATTACACTGAGGTTTCTTTATACCATTCAAGCTTTCGCAGTTGATGTTATTCTTACTGTTACTGTGTACTAGTGTAATGAGCTTAGTCAATGGCCGTTGGTTAGGCTAACCTGCCCGTCAGTCTAAAGTATTTTATTGTCCGGTTTGTTCTTTGCATTGCATTTTGATTTGCTTGCCCTTCAATAATACATTCATATTATTAATTCTCAGGTTACTCGTGGCCTATTTCCTGTGTGTTGGTACTGCTGTGACATTATACTCGTGTTTAATCTAACCAAGGTCCATGGAGCATGCTGAGATATATTCAGGTGTGTTGGTGGGGTCCAAGCAGCTTCAAGGGTCACAGCGGAGAACTTTTAAATTAAAAACAGAACTTCACCCAATAGGGGAGGTTCTGCTTGTTTGCATCCCTCCCCTCTCCACTGCCATATTTGGCACTTTTTTTTTGGGGGGGGGGCAGGTACCTGGTTTTGACAGTTACTCGCTCCCACTTATGGGTCAAATCACTGCAGCGATCTACTAGGATGTTCAGCCCCTATTCCTTACCCTGGCAGCCTTTAGATGCCGGCATCTGCACCTGAGGCCGATTGAAGAATCGGCTCGGGTATGGACATTACTGTATCTCTGGACAGGTAAGTGTCCATTATATTAAAAGTCAGCAGCTACGGTATTTGGAGCTGCTTTGGGGGGGGGTAGACTGGAGCTCCTTTTTAACCCCTTCCACACCGCGCGCAGTATATTTACTGCGGCTGTGTGGACGTGTCCCGCGAATTGCCGTAAATAAACAGCGATTAGCGGAGTGGCAGTTAGGGGGCGCGTGCGCGCGCCCGCCGTACTCCGAAGGAGTGTGCCTGCGATTCGGCGGACCCGATGTCCATAGGCGAGCCGTGATGAGCTGCCACAGCAAAAGAACGGGGAACCGCCAATGTAAAAACGGCAGTTCCCCGCTCTGTTAGTGGGGACATAGGAGATCTACTGATCCCTTCATTGGGATCAGTTAGATCTGTTATGTCCATAACAGCCCAGCCTACTCACAGTTAGAACGCACGCAGGGAACACAGATAACCCCTAGATCTCCACCTGCAGGTTAACCCCTTCACTGCCAATGGCATTTTCACCGTAATCAGTGCATTTTTATAGCACTGATCGCTGTATAAATGCCAATGGTCCCAAAAAAGTGTCAAAATGATCCGACATGTCCGCCGCAATATTGCAGTACCGATAAAAATCGCAGATCGCCACCATTACTATTAAAAAATAGAAAACCCCAGAAATAAATTCTCATCATTGGTAAACGCGGCAACTTTTGCGCAAACCAATCAATAAACGCCGATTGTGATTTCTTTTGCCAAAAATATGAGGAAGAATATAAAATCGGCCAAAACCGATGAAAAAAAATGTTTTTTTATAGTTTTTTTTGGATTTGTATTTTAGCAAAAAGTAAGAAAAACTATTTTTTTTTGCAAAATTGTCGCTCTTTTTTTGTGTATAGTGGCGATCATAAATGACGCAGAGGGGATCAAATACCACCAAAAGAAAGCTCTATTTGTGGGAATAAAAAGGATGCAAATTTAGTTTGGGTACAACGTCGCACGACCGCGCAATCGTCAGTTAAAGCAACGCAGTGCCGAATCGCAAAAAGTGCTCTGGTCCTAATGTGGGAAATCCTTCCGGGGGTGAAGTGGCTAATCTTTGTTTATTTACAGTTCTTTGACATGGAAACTGCTCAAGGGGCATTCATACTGGTCAAGGCTGACAAACCAGCTTTCTAATGTAGTGACTGTAGATTCATGAATATCTTGGTCAGATATGGCACTGGGAAGACCACACAGTGAAGGTTTCACAAAAAGTGCATTTATGCTTGCAAGGTGAGGAAGGATGTGTTAGTGTCAGAGCTTTGCCTTTGTGAACTGCCCTGCAAGCTGTGGGAAGGCACCTTTAGGGGTCTGCCCTTTATACATACAGCAATTTTCATTCCTTGCCAGAGAGAATTTCTGTTAGCTAGGGCCTATGTAAGCAGTGCACCTTGGTTTTGTGGGACTCCCTGGTCATGCATTAAAAAATAACAACTATCTGACAGTTACAGATACTTACTACCTTGCTAACTAACCTCATCTATATCTCATTGTATTATGCTCCTAACGTTTTCCTTGCCTGTAGTGCTGCTGTAGCACATCATTGACAAAGATGCCTAAAGAAGCTGAAGGCAATATAAATAATGAAGGCGTTCACAGGAACCTGCAAAGAATATATAATATATATACACAGTACAGATGTATATTCATGAATGATTACAGCGAGACTGGGGTGTAGATTAAGGGAAGGAGATCTTGGGATCCAAACCCCCCCAAGATCTTCCTTCCATGGCACAGGTGCTGCAGCTAGGCTAGAAAGACCCGCCAGCAGATTTTAACTGAAGTAGGCAGCCTCAATAAAGCACTTATTCAAGGCCTAGCCTGTTCATTATGAACAAACCAAGTCTTGGAAAGGTACTAGATTGAAGTGACCTACATCCTGCATCTGAGTAGTGAACGCCATTTGGCGCTATGTAGTGGCAGTGTGTGGCCACACTAGGGTACAAGGCAACAGAGCTGGACCTGGTAAGTGACAGTGCTTACATATCTAATGCAGAAATCATTTTTTTTTATATCTGTAGTGATCTGCTCCCCTCTGCTGTCTGAATTTGGTAAAGAAAGTCTATTATGCAAGTATTACTATAACCTAATAATTTAAAGGGGTTGTAAACCCTCCCGGATCTTCACCTTTAAGTGGTTGTAAAGCCGCCCCACACCCCCACAAAAAAAAAAAAAAAACCTGCAAAGCAAAAGCATAATGAGCTAGTATGCAGCGGCAACATCACTCTTCCGGGTCTGCGGCTCCGTCCAATCACAGTGCGGGCTCCAGCGCTGTGATTGGTGGAGCCACGCTGACGTCATTCCCGCGCATGCGCACGGGAGCCGTCATTTACGGCACGAATAAAGAAGAAACGGCACCCTGGGCTACCCCGGTTGCCGATTCTTCAGTGCGCATGTGTCGATGACGTCGGCACATGCAGATACAGGGGATATCCCCTAAACCGTGCAGGTTTAGGAGATATTTCCTGTACCTACAGGTAAGCCTTATTGTAGGCTTACATGTAGTTTAAAGTGGTTGTCATTACTTGACAACCACATTAATGCATTCTATGCATTAAAGTGAAGAATCTTTTTTGTTGCAGCAGCCCACCAGGAGCCCCTGTGTACCTACCTGAGCCAGATTGTTCCCGTGCAGGGGTGGGGCCGAGTCCTGTTGTCTGTGTCAATGGACGCAGCAACAGGACTCGGGCCCGTGCCTGCACGACTGCCCCCAGGAAGAGCGCTTCTCCCACGGGGCACTCGATGCAGGGGAGGAGCCAAGAGCGCCGCGGAGGGACCCCAGAAGAGGAGGATCGGGGCCACTCTGTGCACAACCCTTGCGCAGAGGTGGTAAGTATGACATGTTTGTTATTTTAAGAAAAAAAAGTGAACCCTTTAGTATCGCTTTAACTGTAGCTGCTGAGTGTATATCTAAATCATGATGACAAAGTATCTCTGTCCTGTCCTATTATATCACATGCACACTGCCAGATAGCTAGGTTTGTGTTACTGTATGTTTGTAGTGGTCACTTTCAAGTATATTGTTAGGCGAACCTGTTTATTGCAATATAGTTTATATGCAGCTCCTGTCACTCTAGTTAACCCTGTCCCTTCTGGTCAGGGATTCTATAGTTAGTTTTAGTTTAGGGCTCGATATCCAGCACAGGCTAGAGCCAGGTTAGGCATCCAATGGCCTCTTTGGGATCTTTAGCTTAGTGGTCCGTCCGGTTGCATGTCAGATTAGAAACTATCAGGGAAGGACTAAAGCACAGAGTAGATGGGCAGAGTTCCAGTACAACACCACAGTTCCTGTCCATGAGAAGCTTTGTTCCAGGCTGGTTGGACAATAGTTGAAAGATCTCCTGATTATTGCAGATATTGTCTTCAGGTCTCCAATACAAAGACAGATCCTCAGGAGCTCCTGTAATCGGACTTCATCTGGAGGTGTCCCTAATAACTACATTTACCCATGTATATGTGCACAGTTCCACCAGGACTCCTATCAGGCTCTTTGCTGATATGCTGATCAGTGGCGGCTCGTCCATAGAGGCCGACGGCCACTGCCCCCCCATCCATGTGTCCGCCAACCTGATCTACATATCAGGGTGCCGGATTATGGATTCCAATGGGGGGGTGTTTTTTTGAAGCATGTGAACACTGCACCCTGATCCAACCCAGTTGTGTGATGGTAACAAATTAACTTTCGCTATTTTCACTCTAAAGTTCCTCTCTGCCAATCAGGAGGCAGGTGGTGAGACCTGTTTCCCGATTGGCCGAAGCGTTAGGGAATCCTATTGGATGCCTAGCACTTAGGCAGAAGAGAGAGACACACACAGCGGAGCTGCTGCCCGCACTTTGGGAGAGGAGGAGAGGACACCACAGCCCGCCACATGATCGGGTAATCGCAGGGCGCTGTCAGTGCTGCCCCGCCGGCATCTATATGCTTAATGTTATATGCTGGTTGTAATAGTCCGCCTGCTTCCATTTACTTTGTTTAGACTACTGATTAATTTCTTAGGAAGGGAATCCCCTCTGAGGCCCTGTCCTGGGTAGAGGCACTGCCAACTTTATTATTAAACTCACTCATCCAGTTAGGTTCTGGTTCTCTTATTTACCTACAGGTATAGCACAATATCCTGTTTGCGGAGGGCGGTTTCTCATAATCCCCCCAAAAGAGAGCTAAATATCCAGGCTACTCTCTCCTAGATATCAGCAGCGCAATATCAGAGAAATAAGAATAAATCGTATGATCTATCACATTCATTATATGCTGTTGGATCCCCTTCCAAAAAATTCTATGCAAATACAGTCTTTTTGAAAAACATTGTTTGCAGTACTGAAGTTGAGCTGTGTGTGGGTGGGGCCACCTGCACCCGAGCACGCGGGGGGTACCTCTTTGCGCAGACCATGCTCATCAATGCCTGGAATAGGCAGAGACTGGTCATGTGAACAACCAAACATTAAGTCAGTTCCCCGACTAGATGAGCCTTCACTGTGTGCTGCAATGACGTTGAGCTGTGTGTGGGTGGGGTCACCTGCACCTGAGCACGCGGGGGTACCTCTTTGCGCAGACCATGCTCATCAATGCCTGGAACAGGCAGAGACTGTGGTCATGTGAACAACCAAATATTAAGTCAGTTCCCCGACTAGATGAGCCTTCACTGTGTGCAGCAATGAAGTGCAGACTTCCTCTGAAAAGCAACTTGTCCCACATCACTAGACACAATAGCTTGTATGGTTGCATTAGGAGGGATGGACTGAGCCTCCACCAGTCCATCATACCTCTGTTACCTTACTCTCAGTAACAGAATGGGGACCCGCTGAGCACCTAGTGTGCCACCTAATGCATACTCTCACTTAACTCTTCCCGTCACATGTGACCAGGCCATAGATCTCTGTAACACAAGTTTGGATATGGTCGCGAATGAATACCGACCACTAGGGAGGGAGCCGGAACATCGATCCTTTCCCTACCAGGAGATCTGTCACCTTACCAGGTACCATGCTTAAGGACTGGTTACTTTCTGTTTTGCCCAGTTAACCCTTTTGTAAGGGCGTTACTTCATATCCCGTAGTGCTTTACAGACTCAGATTATTTTAGATACGACAAAATCAACATGCACCCCTTTGAATAACTTCAGACCAGTGTCAAAACGGTTAATGTAACTTTACTGAACATGATGCGACACAAAGTTCAATATGAACAATGTCATGTCCCTAATCCTAACTAGAATAATGTAGTGGCCCAGGCATACCTCCATGAGGTGAGAGTCCATAACGGCATTGTCTATGACTTGGATGTCCCCTGCAATTCCCAGTTTCTTCAGCAGCCCTATGATTGCGCTCACAGATAAGGCTGCAACTCTGGGACTCACTGGCACTCCCACTCTCCGGACTGAAGCTGCCCCCCCTTTTTATAGCACAGGTGGGTTGGCTAGGACCAAAAGCCTGGAAACTGAGCTAAAAGCAATTGACCCAATTCTTCCCATATGGTTGTCAGCTCCGCTGGAGCACAACCTGCGGTAGGCATTTCCATTCACCTGGGCCTTCCGATACCTAGGAATACAGCTAACCGACTGCTTTGATTCCCTATACCCTAAAATTATTATTTAAAAAAAAAATTATTTCAGGTACTTATATAGCGCTGTCAGTTTACGCAGCACATTACATATACATTGTACATTCACATCAGTCCCTACCCTCAAGGAGCTTACAATCTAAGGTCCCTAACTTACATTCATACATATACTAGGGCCAATTTAGACAGGATCTAATTTTACCTACAGCATGTCTTTGGAGTGTGGGAGGAAACCGGAGTACACCACTGTGCCGCCCACTGCTTGCCACAGTTAAAAAAGACCTTTCCCAATGGACTAAGACCGCATTCACTTGGCTAGCCCGCATAAATATAAAAATGAACATCCTCCCTAGGGTGCTCTTTTATCTTCAAATGATCCCAATACCCCTTCCTAAAAGATTTTTTGCACAACTTTCCAATATGTTCATAGGCTTCATCTGGAACAACAGGAAGCCTTGCAGTGCATTGTCACTGTTGAGACGCTCCAAACGTACTGGGGGCCTTGGTGTCACAGACATACAAAGGTATTATAAAGCAATAACCCTCCCGAGAATACTGAATTGGTGCTTCCATTCACACACCAAACTTTGGTTTTCTATGGAAAAGGTTATGGCAGGCAGGGATCTCTCCTACGCCCCTTGGTTGCCGCGGGAACACATGAGGCTGTCCGACATTACCTCCCCACTCAGGACCCATGCCCTTACAGTATGGGACTGTACTAATCTGCGACTGGGGTTGGCCCCCCTGTGTCCCCGCTTGCGCCCTTGGGAGGATTCCTGTGGTTCTCCCCAGGAGAGCAATCAGAATTTTTTGGACCTTGGGTAGAAGATGGCAGTGCTAGCTGTGGGAAGCTGATGAGGAATGGGAAACTGATACCTTATGAGGCCCTGCAGAACAGACAAGGGAGCCCCCACCTGAATTTCTGGAAGTATAGACAACTCCACCATATCTTTGCAGTACATACCCAGTCGATTAGACACATTTCTGCCTTAACACCGGAGACCGGATCCCACATATAGTTTCGGAATTGTATAACCTGCTGGATAGCTCCGCCTCTGAAACTAAGCACCTGTACATTAGAGCTTGGGAGAGGTACTTGGGACTGGACTTCACCTCAACTCAACTGTCGCATCTGTACCAGCTCACCCATTCCAGCTCTACAGATACTAAGACACAAGAGATAAATTATAAAATTCTGATTGTTGTTGGAGAAGATGCGGCCAAAAGCTCACACTCCTACGCCTATGGTGGGAATGAACAACAGTCAAAGCTTTTTGGACAGACATCCAATCCCTAGTCCATGAAATCACAGGTATAAATATCCCTCTATCCCCGTCTCATTTCTTGTTGGGCACCCCCCCATGCCGGTCAGCCAACTTAAGAAAAAAGTGTGGTGCCTCATTTACTGAATGTGGCCAGATGCTTGTTTCCGATGCATTGGAAGACACCAGTACTTCCCGGCAGGGCGGAGTGGACCCACAAAGTTAATGATAAAAGAAGCTGACGATTGGATAGAGACCTGTAAGGGCAACAGAGACCACTTCTCTCATATATGGTCTACATGGATAGATCATTTCCTCGAGTCTAGACTTAGCACTGCTAGAGTTAATGGAACCTTCCCTTAGGCTCCAGAAAGACCCCAATGGTAGAAAACTTGGATCTAACCCAGTGGAGGGAGGAGGCCCACCTCATTCCAAATAGATGAGACCTAGGCGGATGTCGCGGTTTGGGCCTGGCATGGGCAGCCAAGGGATTTAAGGTTGGTCCCATTGTTAGCTTTACCTTCACCTTTGTCTATTCTTCCCCTTTTCCCATATTTCCTTCTTGCTCTTTTTACGCTTTCTATTTTTCTTCATTTTTCATCTGGTTTGTTAGAGGACTGTGGAATTGCAGTGATATTCAACCAGTTGAGTCCAGAGGGTCGCTGCAGACAAGATACCCACCTGTTTAAGGTGGTCACTAACAGTGCTTTGGATAATCTAGCTAGAGAGCCTTGGGGCGATCCAGTGGTGGGAGTGCGCCGGGAGCAGCAGATCAAGGCACTTGAGATCCCCGGGGGGGGGGGGGGGATCACGGACCGGGTCGCCTCACGTAATAAATGATACCGCATAGTTAAGGGCGGTTTTTCTGGACCCAAATGGCCTTAAAATTGTCCTACCCAATGGACTCTGACTTTGAAACTTAAATAGTTACCTGTGTACATAATAGAAGCCAGTGGCCCACCCATAAGTGGTTGGAGCCGATTCTTCCCTTATAATTCTAGACCTCCCTCACCCCCTTTGGGGGAGGCTAGGCAAGGTTGGATTGGATGTCTAAAATGTCTATCTAATAACTTAGAAGTTGAGTCATATTGTTCTACTGCAATCCTTAATCTCATCTCATCCTATTTTATTTTATTATACTTCATGTATTTACAACAGCTTACTGAAAAATGTTACATTGCTTGTTTTTTCACAATAAAAACAGATTGAACAAAAAAAAAAAAAAAAGAGAAAAAAAGCAATTGACCCCTTCCCCAGCCTGGGCCGGCTGCAGCAGCTGGATAACTATACTGGACACAATGTCAGCCTCCCTACATGTGGTTTGTACGTGACTGTTAGACTCACGCTTGTACCCACAAAATATGTTTTATTTACAGTGCTACAAGGACTGTACCATATGTTATCATGTTCACAGTGAGTATGCTCAAGTATGCATAATTTTGGCACACCCACAATTCACCATGGTGTGCTGCATGTACCACCTCATTATTCTCTCCTGGATGCCTATGCAAGCACTACTAATAAATGCATTCAGTGGTACTGGTTCTAATGATCTAAATGCAAATATTCTTGAAGCAGCTACTCTTGTGCCACATGTAACATTTTCTCAGTGGGATCCTGTGAATGCCATCATTATTCCCATTGCCATGGCCTGCATGAGGGTTGCAGTTCAACAATTTTGATCTGTCACGGTTATGAGTCATTTTAATCTCATGCTTCTGAACAGTTTAAGGCCTTGTTTACAACCACCTAATTTGCAGCACATTGATTTTAATGTAATATATTTATTGTTCAAAAGATGTCAAATTGCTTAGTACCATGAGATTGAATTAATTTGCAAAGCTCCAAACTGTCCCTTCTTTCTCCTCTGATGTCACCCTTTTTGGTCTAACATATATACCTATAGAAAAAAATGATACACTACTTTAGTACCAAAAGAGTTATATTTGTCAGGAACCATGAATCAGACTGAGACAGAAAATGCAGTAAAAATCACATCTTTAAATGTAATGGTAAAAATGGTACAGATCAGTAAACCTAGTCAAAACATAGTCGAAACCAGAGATCAGCGTAGTTAGAGGCAGAAGAACAGGATCAGGACCCAGAAGGGACGTCAGCCAGGCAAAGTCTTTCACAGGAACACAGCAGAAAATCTCCAGATATGTTGACCAAGGCGAAGGCACGAAAGGAATGAACAAGGCAGTTTAAATAGCCAGAAGGGGCTGGCTGTAGGCGGGACTGATGAGCAGGAGATGATCATCAGGTGAGCCACTGTGGAAAGCATGAGTGCTGACAATTATCCGACAGCTGAGCGGCCTGAGCACGGAGAAGAGAGCTGCTCAGAGCCCAGCCCTAACAATACTTCAGTTAGCCTTTCATCTAACTTTTAAATGATTTAACTTGGTAATTCAAAAAACAGTACACAGCAGTGGTGAAAAAAACCCATCCTTTTATGCATATTCATTCTTCACAGTTTGAATAACTTGGATCATGGCAGGGATGTGTCCCTTTCCAACATGGTTTGCACTTAGGGGCTCATTCACACCAATATGATGTGATAATGCACAAACCAAAGCAGTACTGTGTGTTGCAGTGTACTGCTGAAAATACTGCACTTGAGATCTCAGGCGGCCATCTTGGTGTGGGACTCTAATAGTAGGGTAACCTGTGCCATTTTGTGTGCTCGGAGTGAGTGGTAGGTCAGGAACAGAGACCCCACTTGTTAGGAGAGTGTACACCACAGGGAGATGTTCCTGATGAGTAGGGTCAGCTCAGGGATAACATCTATCTTGTGGAAACATTCTGGTATCTGGACCAGTAAAGTGGAGCTCTTGTCAGCAACATCAGTATACTGTAATCTGCCACCCCTCCAGAGTGAGCTATCCTCCAGTAATACGGGCCCAAGCCCAGTGACACTGTTCAATGTTGGCTTCAGTTAAATCAAACTGTGAAGTCATTGACACATCTAACGGTATACTTCAAGAGATCCTGTTGGAGAAATAGTGAAAGGTCTGTAATATTTCAACTTGTATCACCTGATCAACAGATGCCACTGTTGTGTGATCCTTGTAATGATATCATGTGCAGACACACGAAAAACCATAGCTAGCAATCATCTTGTTTGGAAGTCAGCCAAGTCAGTTTTAGCCTAACAAACACCCATTGCAGAATACTTCACTCACTCCCTCCTCCCTTTTCATATGGAATTTCAAAAGCCCACTTTAAAAGGAACTGTTATCTTAGCTAAATGAGTCCCCAGGATGTGTCTGGTTTTGTGGGGCAGTCCATTAAATGCACAGAGCATGCCATCAAAGGGAGGCTCAGAATTAACGATGGTTGTAAAGGACACTGAGAGCCAAGTCACCTTCCAGAGACCCCTACCGCCTACAAAACGTAAGAAATCTACACATAATTCATAAATTCAGACAGGAACGTGACACCTTAATAAAAAGTACATATTTGAATACAGAATTTTATACTGAACAAATTAAGTCTAGACACCCCTAGGTCCGATCATATGGGGAACCACTGGTAACACTTCTTCCTCCTAGATAAATTAGACATTGGAAACCTGTCATGTTTAGACTTGTTGAAATGCCACTTTCATACTGGAACATAATTTCTCAGTTTCAGGAATACACCGTGTACATATTGACAGATATGAATATTGGTATAGAAACTGTATGTCAGGAAGAGTCATATTGCTATCCTCCACCCCAGACAGCCCACAGACCCTCCTTACCCATTTGAGTGGTCAGGGGCATATGACCCCACCCCTTGGCTCCTAGAGAAAAAGGGAATTCCAAAACAGTTGTCAGTTCTCCTATTACCATCAAACCATGAACATCGGACAAGTTGAGAACCATTTGGACTCATCGACCAAAACTCTGTTTAATCAAGGACATTAATTGCAAGTATCTTTCTTCCTTAAATTCTATCTGATCTCTTGTTGCTGTATATTAATGTCTTTATTGCTTTGAAATACCTTTATCTGTAAATATTTTATTTGCACCAATTTTGACCTTTTCATTATTAAACCTGGTTTTGAAAAGTGTTGACCTTGTCCCTAAAGCTCTTAATGCAAACTATAAACTAACCTGGCTCTTGAAGAAGTGCTACTGTTTAGAGCAAATCATCTGAAGATATCTGTCTGTGGTGATAGTGTGTGTTACAGGCGATTACTCTAATATCAATTGGTATTGCTAAATTGGTGGAGACCTGGCACTCTGAAATCAAAAGGTCAGTGGTGGCAGAGAAAGGGATAATTGCTTAAATTAGCCCGGTGACAATCGCTCTCAGGCTGCTGGCACTTAGATTGTGGTCCCATAAGCTGGAAAATCTTTGTGCTGGAGGCAGCTGAGAGTGGCATCGTTACGTTAGTAACAAGCGTGGTGTGAGATTGGCCAGTCCTCTGTCATGAGTTAGTGAGCAGGGCAGGGATCTGATACGCGCGGTCATCATAATCTTCTCTAACATTTTGTTGCACTGCGTTACTATACACTTGCCTTCTTGTTGCCTGTATGTTGTTCTCTTTAATGTAGGTTGTAGAAACAACGTTATTATACTTCTCAAAAATACAGTTCTGGTACATTATTGTGGCAACAAGGATACAAACATAGAAAAGTGACGGCAGAAAAAGACTGAGTAGTCCATCGAGTCTGCCCCTTTTTATTTATTTATTTTCACGTTAACCTTGTTGTCTGACTATAGATTTATGTTTATCCCAAGCAGGATGGGGTGTTAGTGATCAGTGCATATAAAAATTCAGCGCTACAGGAATTATATAGTAGTGTCTGCCCTAGTACCAGTTTGGCTTTTCAAAACAGTTCATCCAGTTATATTGTGTGTGTTATTTTTCCATACAGATCATTGTTTTTAGCCATGTGACTGTTATTTTCATTTTTTTTTTTTGCCTCTTGTTGCTGAAAATTATGATCATTATGGCAAATAGTGATCATTATAGCTTTAGTAAATGGAGCCTATTAGAGGATTCTGGTGTTTCCAGACTTAGATCATGGGACACATACACTGAAAGAATAGTTTTCTTTCTAGAAGCTAATAAGATAACCAAAGTTGTTTGTAAGAGCACTGTGCTCAATGCAAAAACCAAGAGCAGGGGTACACGGAGGCAGTCCCATTCCTCTGAATTTGCTTTTGTTGCTAGTTTAAAGGCTAATTCACACCAGCCACTGCGCTGCAACGCAGCAGCTGGTGTGCGGTGTGGTCCAGCGGGTTTGCTGCAGTGCTGATGCACCAATCGAAGTTCATCACACTGTTTGTTTTTTTTTTTCCTATTAGATGAATTTTATTGAAATGACACAAAGACACATTTCATTACGTTCAATTGCTGGCCCGCATGCTGTACTTTTTTTCAACGCACACTGCCCACACACTACCGCAACACAGTGGTTTGAACCAGGCACACCAGAGCAAGGCATTTTGTCTTGTCATGCAGTGGGACTGTGTTGAAATAGTTGCCCAACACCATCACACTGCATCAAGTGTTAACATACCCTTAAATTGATTTGTGTGGCTGCAATTGTTGCTTTTTTTGTGTAGCTTCAGAGGCAGTGGATGGGCCAGCATTTCACCCAAGGGTCGAGTCCTTGGTTAAGATGGGGGAGCAGAAACAACATTAAGTATCAGTTGCTTTTGCCTTTTTTAAAGATTTATTGTAGAACAGTCAAGGAAGTGAGGGTTAGGGATCCTAGACACCATAGCAGATCACTTATAGACTGTCCAGATCCATGTCCAGCTTCCCAGTGCCAGATCCTTTAGAGCCCTTTCACACTAGGGCCGCCCGTGCATTAGCTAGTTTAGCAGTGCTTTACCACCAAATTGCCGCTATTCGGGCAGCAGTGGGGCACTTTTAACCCCTAAGAAGGGGTTAAAAGCGCCAACGCACAGCGCTTCCGAAGCGGTGTGCCGGCGCTCCCCATTCAGTCCAATGGCAGGGGTGGTGGAGGACCAGTGTATACACTGCTCCAGCAAATATTCTGCTTGCAGGAGTTTGTTTACCTTCCTGCAAGCGTGCCGCCCCAGTGTGGATGGACATACTGAGTTTAATTAAGATGCGCTTTACAGGCCCTATTTTTAGCTAAATAACGCCTGTAAAGCGCCTCAGTATGAAAGGGGTTTTAATCTGACCCAGCAACGCTGCAGATAGCTGCTTTACATAATTTGCTCTCTCCATTTCCTAGGCTTAGGGCGTCCTCCAAGTGAGTCATCAGGTCCTTCTGAGAGACCAGCCTTTTTCCTGGCTCTCTCTAGCAAATGTCCTCCCCTGGGTCTTCTCTTTGACAAAGCTTACTCAATCACTAAGCAGGATAGCTCCAGGATCACTGCCAGCATGTCAGGCTATTGGGCCTAACAGCAGAGCTCCATCCAGCAGCACCTCTACAGGCCTCAGCCTGGAGGAAGGGAGCAAGCACATGGCTTGTCCCAAATATTTATCTCCCCCCTTCCCCCCAGCATGCACCCATGGCCTGAACCTCCTACTGAGATGGCTGAAAGAAATATAAATATTCATAATGCAGTTTGTTTGTGAAATCCCATTCTATTGCCAGTGGCACCAGTGACACCTACGGGCAGCAGTAAGAAATCACAACCCAAATTAAGCTTAGGGAAAAAACAAGTTACAAACTGCACAATCAGTCTGGGCTAACTAACACCCAGCCACAAACTAAATGTAACTAGTAGCCCCTGTTTAGGACAAGGGGGTTACAGTTTGATTTGGTACAGAAACACACTGAGGGTCTTCAGCTGCCATGAGTGAGTCTGAGCTTCAGGTGTGTTGCTATACTTTTAGGCCTTCTCACACAGACAAACTACAGCATACACCAGTGCGAGGACCATGTTTGCCCGCACAAGGATGCACAAATGTTCTTTGTATCCCCATGCAGGCAGTCCATTTTGAATTAGGATGTAGGGACTGCTTGGACACAGCTGCTGTTTCTAATTTGACATCTGTACAGGTGCATATGCATGGATATCAAATTGGGAGCAGTGGCTATGTCCATGCAGCTACTGCATCCCAATTGACATGAATGGGACTGCCTGCATGGAACACTTATGGATCCCCATGCGGGAAACGTAGTCCTTGCATGGGTTACACTGTAGTACGCCTGTGTGAATAAGGCCTTACAAAGGAACATTTGTTCCTTTAGGTAAGCCTACTCTCAATGTTTTTATTGTTATACAGTTGTAGCGCTACCCTATATTCTTTGCCTTGACCTTCACAAGAACCTCAGCCCCTCTGACACACCAGGTTGAGTGTGCAAACATACAATGCACAGGAAATCACTGAACATAATACATAGTGCCCAATAGAAGTTCTAAATAAAAGAAAACTGGCACCAAACCAGGCAGTAAAGGCAAACTTAATATATTGTCACTCAATATGGTTTGTTACTAGGCAAGCATTAAATGGATTAACAATGGTAATAACACAATTCAGCATACAAAGTGATTAACAGTAAGGGCTAGGCATAAGATGACATTTGGCATCCAGATCAACATAAACAGTAGCAAGGCCACCTCAAGTACAGCAGTAAGCAGTAGTAAAGTTGAATCTACTATCTAGTGCTGGAACTATACTACCAGAGCACATTTATGGTGGTGATGCTAGTCTTAGGTTGACTGGGTGTGCACTGTCCAAAAGAAAAGGAGGATTGTGGAGCAGGCAGGGGAACAAAGGGGACTTGCAGAATAATAATTATGGTAGGGGCAGTCCTTTGAGATGTTCATCCGCCAGCTATCATTGGGGTCCCTTAAGAACGTTGGTGCACTTAACAACAGTTCCAGTTAACCTGCTTGTAGGTCCAGAATAATGCAGTACAGGATTGGTATAGGGGTATTTTAGAGCCACTCAGGGCCCCTTCATCAGGCATGTGGTACAGAGTTACATTGTTAGTCTGGTTGAAAAAAGACACAAATCCATCAGTTCAACCAACTGGATGGTTGAACTGGATGGACTTGTGTCTTTTTTCAACCTGACTAACTATGTAACTATGTAACCAATACAAAGGAAAAAAAAGTATACACAATCCTGTACCCACAGTTGATCCAGGGTAAAGCAAAAAACCCCAGTAAAGCATGATCCAATTTACTCCAGCAGGATAAAAATCCCTTCCTGATCCTCCAAGAGGCAATCGTATACAGTTATATTATGTGTATCTATGAAAGTATCTAGGCCTGTCTTAAAACAATTTACTGAGCTGGCCAGTACCTCCTCTTGAGGGAGTTCTATTCCACATTTTCACAGCTCTTACTGTGAATAAGCTTTATATATATATATATATATATATATATATATATATATATACACACACACACACACATACATACACACACACACAGTCTCTTTTCCTTCAAACAGAAATAGTCTTTGATGACCTTAAAGTGAATAACTCAGCACTGAGTTCACTATATGAACCACTTATGTATTTCTGCATGTTTTATCATATACCCCTAAACCTCTTCTCAAGAGAGAATAAATTCAGTTTAGCTAATCGTTCCTCCCCCATGCATCTTATCATTTTGGTCGCCATTCTTTGCACTTTCCCCAGTTCCCAAATATATTTTTTGTGGACTGGTGCCCAAAACTGAACTGCATATTCCAGATGAGGTCTTACTAATGATTTGTACAGAGGCAAAATGATGTCTTTCTCTGCAGTCCATGCCTCTCTTAATATAAGTATTTTGATGACTTTGGAAACTGCAGCTTGGCATTGCATGCTATTATTAAGCTCATGATGTACCAGAACACCCAGATCCTTCTCCACCATTGACTCCCCCAGCTGTTTTCCTCCTAGTATGTAAGATGCATGCATGTTTCTAGCCCCCAAGTAAATACATTTACATTTATCAATAGTAAACCTCATTTGCCACACAGTTGCCCAATTAAACAGTGCTTTGAGGTCAGCTTGTAAATTGGAGACATCCTGTAAGGACATTATTCCACTGCATAGCTTAGTATCATCCGCAAACACTGAAATGTAAATGATAAGATAAGATGCCTTATCGCATGCCTGATGAAGGGGTCCTGCATGGCTCTGAAAGGCAGTCTTGTTTATCCAGGTCCATTCACTTGTAACCAAAAACCAGGTTGTCACTGACCAGGTAGCTCATGAATCTATGAAGTTATGAATTTGGGAAAATCCTCCTTTTTGGAGAATCCTCACATTAGATGTCAGGTTGTCAGGCTGGGGACGAGTCCTAAACAAGTCAGTGCAGGGGAGTCGAACACTGGAGAAATCCCATCCTCAATTTAACATTCTGGAGCTCCAGGACAATTTGGTTGCCCCTGCCAGAGATTCTAATTGGTGGCTCATCTGATCAGAATCCAGTTAAACAATGCCACAGCAGTAGCCTACCTGGATGAGATGAAAGAAAAATTTTCCCTAAAAAATATTCTGAGGGATGTACATGGCGTATTCTGCTATTTGTCTCATTTATCATTGGGCTAAAATTATATTTATACTAAAACTACAATTAAGTAATTAAAAGTGGTTGCAAACCTCAAACATGAAATATGAACAAAGCATATCCCTCTATAGTGTGTACTTGTCTCAATTAAAAGCACTAAGTGCCATTTGTGTCTGCTGCTTTGTTCCTCTATCAGCATTTTTCCTGACATCAACAGAAAAATGGTAACAGGGGAGGAAAGGTTACAATGACTCTAACACATTTTGAATGGGATTGTTGAAGCAGGACCCCAGTGCATAGACGGGAAACAAGTCCGTCATGCTTATAGTGGGTCCCGGTAAGAATACCTAGTACAGGAAAGTGGGAATATTTGTAAAACAAGTCCTGGAGGGAATATCTGGTAGAGGGGTCAGGCAACATTGACACTCCAACTGTGGTGAAACCAAAAATCCCACAATGTTTGCTTATTTTTTTAACCTTTTTTTTTGTGACTGATGAAAAGACAGCCTTTTAGTTTGCAAGTAGAGACTTTAGTGACCAGATAGCCGGACAGTGGATTTTACTACTCGTCATGGCCACTGGGAATTGTCCACCCTTGGAATTAGATATTAGAACTAAACTACGACTTACCAGTTGCCTGGTATAGGAGAAGGGTGGCATAAGACAGTTCGCCTAGGGGTGCAGAAAGTTTAGAAGCTATCCTGATGACCACCAATGTGTTCCTGTATGTGCGGGCAAGTGTGATACTCAATGTCTCCATTATAGACTCATCCCTCTACAGAGCAAAATGAGCACATGAAAAACTCCCATGGCATCATAGATTTAATCCTAAATTAATGTTTAAAAAGGATAGGATACATGGAAAATGCTTTAAAATAGCCTATTTAACAGGTAGGATTGCATTTGCCTAATGGACACTTGTGATGAGGATGAAGTAGAAGAAAAAAAGCTTCGTGCCACAAAAGTTTGCGTTTAAATGAAAAGTAAATACACTTAAGATAAAAGTGTAAATGCATTTATTGATGTGACTTACAGATCAAAGTGCATGAGATGTGATTAATAGGCTTTCTACTACTTATCTGTAATACAATACCTTTTGAGAATGGTTCAGAACATACACAGAGGATGTTCAATGTAAAGTGTTCTCAAAATCTTAGAATTACAGAGACTGGATACAAAGCTGAGTTGCTAAGGAATAATGTTATCAACCTGTACTTAGTTAACAAGTAGGAGTATGGTGATTGACAATGAAAAATACTGCATACAGGGGGAGGTAATTGATTATATGCTGTAGTCAGTATGTTCTAAAATAAAACTGGAGAAATGACAACAGATGGGAAAAAGTATAACAATTATTTCTATGGTAGACTTCTATGTCAAATATCATAGATGTGGCTGAGCATCTGTTGGACCTCATACACTGCCTGATGTTTTTTAGATGTCATCAAATTATAAATCTGTGTGTTGTGTGTTCTTGAAGCGCAGAACAAAAAAATATAGTCTACATAGTTCCAGGATATTATAATTTTTGCTAAAACCAGTTATCAGGATTAAGAACGTACAATACATTTTCCTGTCATATCAATATAATAAAGAGTATAAAAAGTCACGCTCTTCTCTCTACTATATAATTGTCCACTTTTGAGTGACTGTTTTAAGGAATCACCTGACAAATAAGTGCAATTATAGGAAAGGAGGGGAAATGTGTACAGCTGTCCCTTGGCACCTGAAATCATGAAGTCCAAGCATACAGTAGCTGTTACCAAGATTTTATTTACTAGCCCACATTACATTCCAGACAGAATATCGTTTGCATCTTTTTATATTATGTTATCTGCTTTCAGAATGGTTCTTGTAAAAATTTGATGGATAAGGGGATATGTATCATTTTTAATGTTGGAATTTTGTATTTACAGTATCTCACAAAAGTGAGTACACCCCTCACATTTTCTAGATATCTTCTCACGTAACAACACTGAAGAAATTACAGTTTGCTACAATGTAAAGTAGTGAGTGTACAGCTTGTATAACAGTGTAAATTTGCTGTCCCCTCAAAATAACTCAGACAGCCATTAAAGTCTAAACCGCTGGCAACAAAAGGGAGTACACCCCTAAGTGAAAATGTCCAAATTGGGCCCAACTATCTATTTTCCCTCCCTGGTGTCATGTGACTCGTTAGTGTTACAAAGTCTCAGGTGTTAATGGGTAGCAGGTGTGTTGAATTTGGTGCTATCGCTCTCACTCTCTCATACTGGTCACTGGAAGTTCAACACGGTACCTCATAGCAAAGAACTCTGAGGATCTGAAAAAAAAGAATTGTTGCTCTACATAAAGATGGCCTAGGCTATAAGAAGATCATCAAGACCCTGAAACTGAGCTGCAGCAGGGTGGCAAAGACCATACAGCGGTTTAACAGGACAGGTTCCACTCAGAATCAGCCTTGCCATGGTCGACCAAAGAAGTTGAGTGCTCATGCTCAGCGTCATATCCAGAGGTTGTCTTTGGGAAATAGACTTATGTGTTGCCAGCATTGCTGCAGAGGTTGGAGGGGTGGGGGGGGGGGTTAGCCTGTCAGTGCTCAGACCATACGCCACACACTGCATCAAAATTAGTCTGGATGGCTGTCGTCCCAGAAGGAAGCCTCTTCTAAGGATGATGCACAGGAAAGCACGCAAACAGTTTGCTGAAGACAAGCAGACTAAGGACATGGATTACTGAAACCATGTCCTGTGGTCTGATGGGACTAAGATAAACCTATTTGGTTCAGATGGTGTCAAGCATGTGTGGCGTTAACCAGGTGAGGAGTACAAAGACAAGCGCGTCTTGCCTACAGTCAACATGATGGTGGAAGTGTCATGGTCTGGGGCTGCATGAGTGTTGCTGGCACTGGGGAGCTACAGTTCATTGAGGGAACCATGAATGCCAACATGTACTGTGACATACTGAAGCACAGGATGATCCCCAAACTTCAGAGACTGGGCCGTAGGGCAGTATTCCAACATGATAACGACCCCAAAACACACCTCCAAGACAACCACTGTAAAGGGGATGGACTAACCAAGCATGTCTCCAGACCTAAACCTTATTGAGCACCTGTGGGGCAAGCTCAAAAAGGAAGGTGGAGAAGCGCAAGGTCTCTAACATCCACCAGCTCCGTGATGTTATCATGGAGGAGTGGGAGAGGACTCCAGTGGCAACCTGTGAAGCTCTGGTGAACTCCATGCCCAAGAGGGTTAAGGCAGTACTGGACATTTTCACCTAGGGGTGTACTGTTGTCACATGAAAAGATATAATAAAATATTTACAAAAATGTCAGGGGGGGTACTCACTTTTGTGAGATACTGTATGAGTTACACGGACGACAACAGGATAATAAGATAATATGAAAGGTTATATATATATATATATATATATATATATATATATATATATATATGGGTTCCCTTGATCAAATATTGCACCAGGGTCTTGTCAATTTTAGACATGCCTTGGTGGGACAGATATAAATCATAGTAATATACAAGAAGCAGAATATTGTAAGGAATAAAGCTTGCAAGTGCTATAGGATTGCCTTCTCAGATCAGAGAGCTTTCAGAGATTTCTGTTATGAATGTATGGACCTCTCAGCAGAGTTCCCAAAAAATTCTGAAAGCCATTTCCTTCACAGAAATGAGTTGTTGAAGTGATGGACATATATAGAGCATATAAAGTTCTCTAGCTTATAAGTATTTTCCTGTATTGGCTCCACTATTAAATCAATACAGTATTAAAGGTCATGTCACGCACCTGGTGGTGGAGTCTGGCTTGTGCAGGGAACAACCACTCTTGCGCACCTGATTCAGGGACCCCTGATAGAGCAGACAGGAGGTCTGGGAGTGCAGGATGGCACGAGGGCTGGATGGTCACTGATGATGTGAGATCTCAAGCAGTCGTGCAGGTCCAAAGAGTGGTGGTACAGGCTGGGTTGACAATTGACTGGCGGTGCGGTACAAGGGATCAAGCAGAAGAATGGTCAAGTCCAAGCAAAGTTCGTAACCGGGCTGGCAGCAGAAGTACAGAGGGGTCAGACAATCCAATGGTCGAGGATAGCTGGGATCAGTGCAGGCAGATAACAGCAGGTCAGGTCAAGCCGGGTCAAGGGAGAAAGGATACTCTTTTAACCTCCCACCCAGATAATGGAAATTATTTTACTTACCCAATGGTAATTTTCCTTTCATGATGCAAGCATGACAGCATATACGTATGGGTAGGCTCTGCCCCCTGCCCCTTTTTCAGGACCGGTTACACTATAAAAGCAGGTCTCCTTCCTTTGGCCTCATTCTCGTCGACTTTCATCGCTGTGAAGCCTTTAGGGAGGGACCTATATGCTGTCATGCTTGCATCAGGAAAGGAAAATTACTGTCAGGTAAGTATAAAATTTTCCATTTTCCTGACACAGCATGACAGCATATACGTATGGGATGTACAAAGCACCAGACGATAAGGGTGGGTAATGCTGCAGGGTTTTAATCATGGATTAGCCCGATCCCAGTGAACGACCAATGTGTATTGTATTTAACGCCCCTGGGTCCACACCTTTTGAATGTAGACTAGGTCGCCTGTTATCCATAATTCTGGGGATACTCCCTTGAGTTCTATTTGTGTATGCGCAATCCGTCTGTTAAAGCGCTCTCTGCACTCAAATCAATAGATTTGTACTAGTCATCTAACACCGCATTACCTTACCCAGTAACTATGCCATTGACTAAATGGATAGTGAGCGTCCTCTTCTGATGCTTTTAAGCCTGAAGAGCACCTCCTTTGTTCTCTGGAGGAGGAGACCCCCTTCATATATATTCCTCTCTTTTTTTTTTTAACATCACATCCCAGTTTTAATGCTTGCGACTATTTGGACCTTTTGCTTTGGACATGCAGGAGGGTGATGTCCTAACCTAGCTGCCACCTTTACATAGCGCTGAAGAAGAGACTAGAGCACTTGGATATCGGAGGTCCTTCCTTCATGCATATTAGCCATACGAAACACTGCCTTAGTGTTTCTGCCCACATTAAGGAAGTCCTATCCAGAAGGATGGCGAATGAGACATGTTCTTCACTATTTGGAAGGCCCCAGGGAAAGAACTGCACAGACTTTTTTTTTTCAGACTTGGTCTACCACGATTGCGCCTCCGCTGCTTATTCCCTCTCTAGGTCTACTAATATCCAGTTCACTATTTACAGTAGGGGACAGAGGATTCAATCCTTCAACTCTGGAAGGTTTCTTATGATCTAGGAGTAGGTGCGCTGGCTTCAACGGAGTTTTAAAAGGTGAGACCTCCATGTGAACCCTCACTTCTTGGTCTCCCGCATCTAGATACAACTTGACTTTATATTTGGCTGCTACCGATGGCCACGCTGTGTGCGGCTTTTAACCTCAGGGAATGTACCTGGGGATATCCCGGCCTGCAGGCCACTGGGCAACTAATTGTCCTCTTCACTATTGGATGAATGTGGATCCTGATAAAGGAGCCTGGAGACTCCTGAGTTTGCCGGATATACTTCTTGGATAATCTGTAGCCCCAGTTAGGTGTTGATAGCGCCACTGTTTCCCTTTCTGGGAAGACTTTGAGGTTACTGTCAGGTTGATATCCTGATAGCCTTATTTGTTGTAGACAACTTGGCCCACTTGTCGGTTTAGAGATCATCTTTGACATCCAAACAACCCTGTATGTCCCGGTGTTTGACCTGAATTCTAGGACCAAACAAAAGGAGGTTGGCAGTCTGAATGGGAGATGCTTCTGACAGAAGTTGCCTAGTTTGCCTTCCCTCTTGACAGCGAAGATAGGACCTTACTATCCTGCTGACTGTTTAGCTCATAGCTGGGACTTCAGCACTTTTTCACTTGAGAACCATTGTAACTCTGATCTTGGGCGCCTTCTCCTCCCTTGGCATGATTACCCAATAAATAGATTGGTATGCCAGGTAGCTGATAAGCTGAAAGGTTTACTGGCTTGTCCCCTTCAAGGTCTCCCCTGTGGAATCACTTGCCCCTGGTGCGGGAAGCAAGCCTTCCCATATTACCAAACCTGTTAATACCACTCTCACCTTCCAATGAGACCTCAGATCGCCAGCATTACTATCTACTTCTTCTCTGGCCTTTTGAGACCATTGGATGCCACAGCTTGGAATGAGCTCTGTCTTGTTTCAGCAAGATACTAACTTTTGCTTTTCCTGTGGGTACATCTACCGTATTCCCGACTGTTTCTAGAAATGTCATTACTGGAATGAGGATAGTTGGTCTTCTCACGATACTGACTTCTCCAAGTTTGATTATTGTCTGAACTAGCCTTTGCCAGGCCTAAAGAACGTTGAGCTAGCAGGCTGTGCCAGAACAAAAGAATACCCATCGCCCTTGCTTTGCAAGATGGCCATTACTGCACGCAGTGGCGGCTGGTGAAGGTTTAGGATGGGGGGGGGGCTAGGCCCCGCCCTTCCTTTTGGACCCCTCCTACTTCTAATAAGCCCCACCCTTATAGAATCCACCCACTCCGTTCCCTGTATTCCACATATTGTGTGAGAAATACAGAGCTCAGCATCACAGGACACAGTATACAGCTCAGCATCACATCACAGGACACAGTATACAGCTCAGCATCACAAGGCACAGTATACAGCCCCAGCATCACAGGGCACAATATACAGCTCAGCATCACAGGGCACAATATACAGCTCAGCACCCCAGATGGTTGTAAATTGCAGCCAAAATCACAGGTGGAAGTAAATTGAAGCCAATATCGCACGTGGGGGTAAATTGCAGCCAATATCACAGGTGGGGGTACATTTTAGCCAATATCACAGGTAGGGGCAGTTATGCAGCCAAAATCACAGGTGGGGGCAGTTATGCAGCCAAAAGCACAGGTGGGGGCAGTTATGCAGCCAGTAACACAGGTGGGGGCAGTTATGCAAACAGTAGCACAGGTGGGGGCAGTTATGCAGCCAGTATCACAGGTGGGGTACATTGCAGAGTCCCCCCCCGCACTTACCCCATCCAATAGGCAGGCAGGATTGTTGCAGAGTTCGGCATGCAGAGAAGTTGGTCTCTGTGGGAGCGGGAGTCACGTCCGCTGCCACAGTGACCCGCCCCCGGCCACCGCATCCAATCACACTGAGCCTCAGGGCAGCCAATCAGACTGTGCTTGTGCGCCTGTTCAGTGCACACACATAGACTTTAATGGCTGACCAATAGGCTCACTACTTGGCTATCATGTGACAGCCAAGGAGCTGAAAAAAAAAAAAGAAAGTCAATGTACCGGTGCCACCTGTAGGGGGGCGGGGCTGACTTTTTTTTTTCTTCTTCTGCGCCCCTCATACACCAGCCGCCACTGACTACACGTATGTCCTGAAATTGCCCTGAGTATGTGACAAGGCTAAAGGTTGTCAAATGAACAGGAAGTCCGCTGAATGTCCATCCATGGAGACTTTGATGAAGGAGCCATTCCTAGAGACCAGCCGCCTGCACTCCCCAATCCTGGACTATAGGGAGTGCTGCCTCCCCCATAAGGAAGATCTTTCAACCTGTACAGCGGGGAGCGTCGCCACAGGAAAGAGGCTGAACCTGTGTGGATGGGCCGGATGAATAGAGCCAGGTGAGGGAAAAAAAATGTCTGCTCCTTAGCAGTAGTATAACCAGCTGAGCAGTGAGGAAAAAAAAGAGAATGAGGCCAAAGGGGAGGAGACCTGCTTTTATAGTGTAACCGGTCCTGGAAAAGGGGCAGGGGGCAGAGCCTACCCATACGTATATGTTGTGTCGGGAAACCTAATTACCTGTTTGAGGATCAATTCACATCTATGCATGTTGCTTTTGAGCATTTCTGCAGTGCTTTTTACTGTGCTTTCCATGGGTTTTTACCACGATTTTGCCACGTTATGTGTTGTTTATGCTTTTTTTTTTGTTGAAAATTTGTTGTTGACCAGATTTAAAAACTAGAAGTGCAAATTGCGGCAAAAGTGCAGTAAAAACACAGTAAAAATACTACATTCTTTTCTGCTGCTTCTCCATTGAAGTCTATTGAACAAAAAAAAGCAAACAAAGCAGCGTTTTGCTTTTAAAAAAAAAGTCCCTGACCCTTTCCAAAAATGCAGAGGCACGAAAATGCATTGATATGAATGTGTTCCATAGGAACCCATGTTAAAAATAATGTCCTGTGTTTCTGCAAGAAAGCATGAAAAAACGAATTGGTGTGAATGGAACCCTTGGTGGTGGCAGCCTCCTGCAGTGTTTACAGCCTCTCTGCGGAAATCTTGTCCCACACTACCCATGCCTGTGCAGTAACTTCCCATAGACTGAAATGGCAATACCCATACCATTAAAGTAAAGCCTTGTACACACGGGACGACGATCGTACTTACGATCATCTCAAATCGTATGTTGGATAATGTAACTTGCATACTGACTGCACTACACGATCGTACGACCACAGAAAGAACGTTCAGGTGCATGTAATTAGCATCCGGCCGTTCCTGACTTCTGAGCATGCGTGTTTTGCACAATACAACTTGCTGTACCAACTGCTCTGTACACACGATACTACAGTCGTATGACCACTTGTTGGTACGACCAAGTTTTCTAGTCTGCTCATACAACTCCCCTTGTACGACCGCCGTATGTCGGCTGTTCTAATCGCGAATACGAACTATCGATTTCGCATACAACAGTCGTTAGTACGACCTGTTGTATACGATCGTCGTCCCGTGTGTACGAGGCTTAAGACTTTATTCATAAAGTCTACGGGGAGCGCCTACACAGGTGCAGGAAGTGCCGGAGAAGATTTCTGCAAAGGAGCTGAACTCTAGGATAAGCAATTACTGACTAAATACAAGAAACATCTCTATTGTGACTTTGATGTGCTTTGTGTATTTCTTCCAGAACTGATCAGTACTTCAGTGTGAAAATTGCAGCCTGTGCTTCCTGTAATAAAGACC
The DNA here is from genome assembly GCA_018402905.1 of Glandirana rugosa. Classification (NCBI taxonomy): domain Eukaryota; kingdom Metazoa; phylum Chordata; class Amphibia; order Anura; family Ranidae; genus Glandirana; species Glandirana rugosa. The sequence continues at coordinate 1,202,187 of BLSH010241806.1, forward strand.
AGTCAATGCTGCTCTCTCTCCTTGTGCAGGGTGACTGGTCTTGTATCCACCTGCTCCTGTAGTTTTCTGAAGGATGTAGTGAGCCCTCCCACAGCTCTGCTCTCTACAAAGGCTATGTGCAGCACAGTGATTATTTCATTGCTACTTTTACAAAGTAATAACTGGGTCTGCACATACATTTGATGCGCACAAAGTGGATTTATACTCTTTTTGTCTAAGAATATATTTGAATTACATTTTTTGTGGCTGAAGCTCAGTTTTTAACACAGTGGGGGCCTAATGCCTTTGGAAAATGGTAAATAGGCATTTTAAATCTGGGTGGAAGGGTTTTGCTTAGAATAGGTTAAGAAGCTAGGCAGGGGGCTGGGTTTTTTGCTTCAGTGTGAACCTGATCTTTATGGTACAAGTACAAGAGGTCTATATGGGATGTCATCGGATTTTCTGTTGTATTTAAAAAGGTCTTGTAATTGCCTTAGCAGCCTACGGGATCTGCCCAGTATAGCTGTCCTTTAGGTAATTTGTAAAACTGCCAGATTGCCTGTCTGCTCCCATCTTTGTTGGATTCTTTTGTACATTGTTGAAGACTCCATAAGAAGGTATGTAGGATGAAAGCCCTTTTAGAAATGAAGCGCAACTATATTTATAATATAATGATACATAGTCCCTGATGTTGGTTATATTTAAAGGAAGGACTTGTCATTCATTTGAATGGCTCACTGTACGTAAAAGTCTGTGACCCTTTTTCTAAAATGCACCCTCAGTGCGGCCACATGTAACTCCATGGTGCTGTGGCACCATGCAGTTGTGTGCGCCCGAAAACGCACTAAGAATTAATGGCACCCCACATGTCTGCTAAAGAGCAGTGCGTTTTGGCTGCCTTGTATCATCAGCAAGGATAACAGTGCCCCAAGGCCAGATAAAGGCAAGCAAAGAGCCACATCTGGCCTGCAGGCTACATCTAGAGACCACTAGTCTACAGCCACCTGTGGCCATGTGAATGAGCCCTTAATATTGAAAAACAAAGTACAAGTTTACTTGGTGAAATTGCATTTTTAAGATCCCTTTAGTTCTTGACTATTCATTTGCATGAATTCAGAATAAAAAGAATGCCAAGCTGTTTTGTTGTATGTATGCTGTAAAAGTTTTCAGAGCAGGGGGTTGTCAGAGCAATACACCAGGGGTTGTTAAGATTAATATTTAATAGTAAATAAGAACAGTGAACTTGTGTAAGCTAAATCAAATATTCATTAAAGCTGAACTCCAGGACCACTTTTCAACTTCAGCTCCCTTTCCACAAGGTCAAAATAAATGCTTATAAGATTTCCAATGTGACAGCTTACTTTTAGATTTATTATTATTTTATAATACAGGATTTATATACTGCCCACAGTATGCACTATATATTTTCAATCATTTGACGTCTTCACATGTTTCTCAGCAGCAAAAATTACACTAAAGTATATTACATTGAATCTTGCAGCGCACAGTAGGATAGATAATAATTTAATCACATAATTTAAAACGAGAGAGAGAGAGAGAGGGAGAGGGAGAGGGAGAGGGAGAGGGAGAGGGAGAGAGAGAGAGAGAGATGCTTGTACACTGTTACTGTAATGCAGATTTATATTTGACCACAAGATGGCAGTGTTTAGCATCTCTGCTCATCATAGTCCCAATACAGGAGTACATAGACTGGTGGGATTTGTATGCTTAAAGCAGACTTTTTCCTCACAGTGAAGCTTTTAACTAAACTACACAGCCCATGAGCACTCACCAGGGGGTGGGAGCATATACAAATAAATGCCTGGAAAGATAGAGGGGAGTTGGAGTGAGACTTTGCTAATGGAAGGTACGGTGTGTGAGAGCTGTGTCGAGCCACATGGGCCTGGACCTGACTGGGTTAGGCCGAGAAACCTCAAAGTACACTGTTTCAGCTGAGCATCGAGTGGAAGAAGCAGATTGGGGGAGACCTGTTTTCTTCAGGAACACGGAAGTCATCAACATCTTTACAGCCACATCTTCAAAGAACAAGGGGGCCCCCTAGATGAGAGGGTTCCTGACCCACCTAACGCTTCTTTTATCCATCCCGGAGGCGTCATCACACTTCACGCCACGCTCCACAAGCGTCTCAGCCCTCGTTTTAGGATCCCTATCATTGCACTCCCGACTTCCAGCAATCCAGATGACTACAATGGTGGACGCGGCCTTTCCGATGCCAATTATCACTGATGGCTCTTCCTAGATGACTCCTTGATATGCCTGCTTTGCATTGCTCAAATGTGAGTTGCCAATTGTTTGATCACTAATAAACATACCGTTACATCTGCACTTAGAGGCGCCTCTTCTTCTCTTTCTTATAGCTCAGCTCTACTAGTGAGTTAGCCTTAGTTCCTGTTATCCCTTTTTATTTTACTTGAGGAGTATCTCCTAGTTTGAGGGCTATTGTTTATATCCTCAGTCCTGCAGGACAGGTGGGTGTGCTTTAAAAAGAAATTGTATTGTATTGCATTGTTCCTGTGCTAAAATGTATTGTTTATTATTAACTCCTGTCATGTTGATCATATCCCTCTTAATCTCCTCTTCTCAAGAGAGAATAAATTCAGATCCTCTAGTTTTTCCTCATAGCTGAGCTCCTCCATGCCTCTTATTAGCTTGGTTGCTCTTCTCTGCACTTTTTTCAGTTCCCCAATATCCTTTTTGAGAACTGGTGCCGAAAACTGAACTGCATATTTCAGATGAGATCTTACTAATGATTTGTACAGGGGCAAAATAATGTCTCTATCTCTGGAGTCCATACCTCTCTTAATACAAGAAAGGATTTTGCTTGCTTTGGAAACTGCAGCTTGGCATTGCATGCCATTATTAAGCTTATGATCTACCAAAACCACCAGATCCTTCTCCACTATGGATTCCCCCAGTTGTACTCCCCCTAGTATGTACAATGCATGCATATTCTTAGCCCCCAAGTGCATAACTTTACATTTATCAACATTAAACCTCATTTGCCACATAGTCGCCCAATTAGACAGTGCTTTGAGGTCTCCTTGTGAGTTGGAGACATCCTGCAAGGACTTTATTCCACTACATTGCTTGGTGTCATCTGCAAACACTGAAATTGTACTTTTAATCCCAGACCCTATATCATTTATAAATATTTTGAAAAGTAAGGGTCCCAACACTGAACCTTGGGGTACACCACTGATAACCTTAGACCATTCAGAATAAGAATAATTAACCTCCTCCCGCCCGCGCCATAGCCGAATGACGGCTACAGCGCGGCTCTAAAATGCCGGGAGGACGTCAATAGACGTCCTCCCATTTGGCTTGTGCTGGGCGCGCTCCCGCGGGCGCGAGCGGCACGTGCACGCGCCGCTCGCGCCCGCGGGAGCGTGCCCGCGGGTCGGGCGTACCCGATGTCCGCCGGAGACCCGCGATCTCCTTTCAGAGAGGAGGAACGGGGAACCGCCGAAGTAAACACGGCGGTTCCAAGTTCTGTGACAGGGGACATAACAGATCTACTGATCCCTGTTACTGGGATCAGTTAGATCTGTTATGTCCCGACCAGCCCCGCCCCCCCACAGTTAGAACACACCCAGGGAACATTGTTAACCCCTTCACTGCCCCCTGCTGGTTAA
>BLSH010241806.1:1217672-1229628 GCA_018402905.1 Glandirana rugosa
TATATATATACACTAGACTGTATATATATATATATGTTAATACACCGCCTGAAGTGTACTATATACTGTACACCCCTGAATGCACTGTATATATATACTAAACTGTATATATATATATATATATATATATACCTTACACTGCCCGCACTGACTGTATATAGGCTACACTGCATGCGCTGTAGTCTACACTGAATGCAGTATATATATATATATATATATATATATATATATATATGTGTGTACATATATATATTCTTACACTGCCTGCACTGACTGTATATACTATACACTGAATGCACTGTATATATAGTCTACACCGAATGCAGCGTATATATACATTGTGAGGGATTAGCTCAATGATGATCACCTTCCCTGGGAAAAAGGTGGTTCAAACGGCAGGTTTTTAAAAAAAATCTGACTTGTAGCCAGGTTTATTTAAAAGGTTGCAGGTAAATCAAATAAACAAAACAGAAAATAAATCCTTGCCATCCAGGCACTAATTAAACAGTTTCAGTTTCCTAACTCAGAGGTGAAGGGCTTCTCCCAGTCACCCAAAAAACAAAGAAAATGCAAACCTTTTGTTTCAGTCCCAAAGCAAAGTTTATATCAGCTCTCTCAGGCTGGCTGGCTCCTGAGTCCCAGGTCAGAGCCATTATCTAATCCAGACCTGTTTCCTTTATACCACCTGTTGATGGACACAAGTGGACTGTCACGACACCTGGGATCAGGTGACAGGTGCGCACCGCTGGGGTGTGAATTGCACCGAGGGTTGCAAAGTGCACCGCTAAGGTTGTGGACCTATAGCTGACTGCTGCTAATTAGTTCTGGCTGGTACGGGAAGAGGGGCCCCTGGAGCACGGACACTGAAACACAGGGAGCTAGTGCATCAGTTTCCCCAGGGTGCAGAGTTGAAGAGTCAGTAGGTATTTGCCAGAGCCTCTGGTGGTGAGGATGGATTTGGCTGCAACTGGATCCAGTCGCACCCCCCAGGGTCCCCTTGCTCACGCTCGGCTGGCTACAGGTGGAAGAGAGGAAGCAGCGGCGGAGAAACAGCAAAGGATAGTCAGCGGCCTAGCAAAGGGTCAGGGTCACTAGCAGACAGGAGAAACAGAGAACAAGCTGAAGATCAGGGTATCAGGTAGGCAGGGATAAACAGAGAACAAGCCAAAGATCGGGGTATCAGGCAGGCAGGGTTAGTCAGAACAAGCCGAAGATCGGTAACCGGAAATAGACACAGAGCATACGACAGGACCAACCACACACGAAGCCAAACACGCAAAACAATGATCGGTATTGCAGGCTTGCACTGCCAGGTGTTATATAATGTTTCCTATAGGACCCAAGCTGACTGCTGCTAATGAGTTCCGGCTGGTTCGGGAAGAGGGGCCCCTGGAGCACGGACGCTGAAACACAGGGAGCAAGTGCATCGGTTTCCCCAAGGCGCGGAGTCTAAGAGCCAGTAGGTATTCAACAGAGCCTCTGGTTGTGAGGATGGATTTGGCTGCAACTGGATCCAGGTCGTGGCCCCCGGGGTCCCCTAGCTCACGCTCGGCTGGCTACAGGTGGAAGAGAGGAGGCAGCAGTGCAGGAACAGCAAAGGATAGTCAGCGGCCTAGCAAAGGATCAGGGCCACTAGCAGACAGGAGAAACAGAGAACAAGCCGAAGATCGGGGTATCAGGCAGGCAGGGATAAACAGAGAACAAGCTGAAGATTTGGGTATCAGGCAGGCAGGGATAGTGAGAACAAGCCAAAGATCGGTAACCGGAAATAGACACAGAGCATACGACAGGAACAACCACACACAAACCCAAACACATACAACAATGATCGGCATTGCAGGCTTGCAATGCCAGATGTTATATAATGTTCCTAATTAGGGCCTCGGGTGGAGCCCAGCTGAGGAGGGCGTACTAACGCACACAGGTGAGGGAGGTACGGCCTCTAACTGGACACATGCAGCATGGTAGGCAACAGACAAGAAATTAATGTTTACTGTGGTTTCATAACATGGACCACAAAATCTGGTCCGGAACCTACCCTGCCAAGGTAGCTGGTAAAACCCGGACCAGATTCCACCTTAGTTTCCTGCAAGTGAACGCATGCAAGGTGAAACATAAAATCCATCGATCACCTCGCCTTTCATAATGTCACATATTCCCCCCACTGCTCAAGCCCCTGTAGCTGAGCAACTGTCCCAACCAGACAATTAATACGGGAAAGGGCATCTGCATTATTTTGGAGTTCCCCAGCTCTATGTTCCACTGTGAACTTAAATACTTAAAGAGCAAGGAACCACCTTGTCATCCGACTGTTTTTTTCCTTGTTATCACACATGCATTTAAGAGGAGCATGATCAGTGACTATTTTGAATGACTCTCCCAAACAGGTAGTATTTCAGGGCATCTAAGGCCCATTTGATAACTAAACATTCCTTCTCAACAATGACATAGTTTTTCTCATCTCTGTTGAGCTTTCTGCTTAGGTAAACCAGTGGGTGCTCCTCCCCATCTCTGACTTGGGACAGTACAGCACCAGTCCCACATCAGAGGCGTCTGTCTGCACAACAAACCCCTTTGTAAAATCTGGGGTCACGAGCACAGGTTGTGCACAAAGGGCTTGTTTCAACCTTTGAAATGCTTTCTCTGCCTCAGGATTCCACTTGATAATGACCGACCCTCTACCCTTTGTCAGATCTGTCATTGGGGCTGCAATGGTGGCAAAATTGGGTATAAACCACTTGTAGTACCTGGTTATCCCCAGAAATGCACAAACTTGTATTTTATTTATAGGTTGGGGCCACTTTTGTACTCCCTCAATCTTATTGATCTGAGGCTTCATCAGCCCCGAAACCAATAATGGAGCCAAGGTATTTGGCCTCCTCCAGGCCTATGGCACACTTTTTGGTGTTGCCAGTGAGTCCTGTTTTCCTAATGGAATACACTACTGCTTGCACCCGGGGCAAATGGGATTCCCAATCTGGGCTGTGGATGACTACACCGTCCAAATAGGTTGCTCCGTATTGGCGATGTGGTCTTAAGGTCTTATCCATCATTCTCTGGAATGAGGCAGGAGCACCATCCAAGCCAAAAGGCATCCGCTTACACTGGAAGGACCCCTCGAGGGTAGAAAATGCATTTTTTTCTTTGGCAGACTTTGTTAGGGGTATCTGCCAATAACCTTTAGTCAGATCTAAAGTAATTATGTATCGGGAACCTCCCAATCTATCAACAAGCTCGTCGACCCTAGGCATTGGGTACGCATCGAATTTAGACACGCTGTTCGACTTCCTGAAATCATTACATAACCTTATAGTTATTAGGAACCATGAATCAGACCAAGACAGAAGTGCAGTAAAATCACACTTTTTAATAAAAAGGTAACATGATATAAACAGAGTAAACGTGGTCAAAACATAGCCAGGGTTCGGAAACCAGAGCAGATAGTCAGAGCAAGCCAGTGAAACGGGAGTCCAGATATCAGCGAGGTCAAACAAAGGGCATGCAGGGTCAGGAGCCAGGAGGAGAGTCAGCAGAGCAGGGTCTTGAATCCAGGAATCAGAAGGGAACGTCAAACAGGCAAAGTCTTTCACAGGAAAACGTAGCAGAGATTTCTCCAGAGATGCTGACCAAGGCAAAGGCATCTGCGATCTGATCCAGGTAGTTTATATAGCAGCAGAGCTGGCTTAACAAGGCAGGATATGATCATCAGGTGAGACAGAGTGGAAGCTGAGACTGGCAATTAACCCTCAGCTGAGCAGCTTGCTCTGAGAAGGGAGAGCTGAGCCCAGCCCTGACAATAGTTCCATCTGGTTTTTGGACCAACACTATGGGACTTGACCAGTCACTGTGGTACTCCTCTATCACGTCCAGCTCTAACATGTTCTTTATTTCATTTGCAACTCCTTCCCGCCTAGCCTAGAGTATTCTATAGGGCTTTACATTTACGTGGACACCTGGTTCCGTAATTATGTCATGCTGTATAACTGTGGTCAGTCCAGGCAGGTGAGAGAAAAAGTCTGTATTCTTACTCACAAATTCTTTAACGTCCTTCTGTTGGGCCACTGACAAGGTTTCAGTTATGGATACTTCTGGCGTCACGGGGGCCATGTCCTTTTGGGAGGTTGGCATTGCCAGTAAAGTCTCTCTTTCCTTCCAAGGTTTCAAGAGATTAACGTGATATATTTGCTCGGCTTTCCTTTTCCCTGGCTGGTAAACTTTGTAGTTTACCTCCCCTACTCTTTCCATAATTTCAAAGGGACCTTGCCACTTTACTAGGAATTTACTCTCAACGGTGGGGACTAGTACCAGCACTCTATCACCAGGGTTGAAGATCCAGGTCTTGGCACCCCAATTATAAATCCTTCTCTGTTCCTCCTGGGCTTGCTTCATATGTTCTCATGCCAGTGGAATGACAGCAGCAATTCTATGTTGCATCAGTGAGATATGCTCAATGACGCTTCTATAAGGCGTGGTCACTCCCTCCCATGTTTCTTTTGCAACATCTAGCAATCCCCAGGGATGTCTCCCATACAGTAGTTCAAAAGGGGAGTAACCTGTAGATGCCTGAGGTACCTCCCATATGGCAAACACGCGGTAGGGCAGCAAAAAATCCCAATTTCTCTCATCTTTGTCCAACACCTTTTTTTAACATGCTTTTGAGCGTTTTGTTAAATCTTTTCACAAGACCATCAGTTTGCGGCTGATAGACAGAGGTACAGAGATAGGAGATTTTGAACAACTTACACAATTCTTTAGTGACTTGGGACATAAATGGGGGGCCTTCATCTGTCAGTACCTCTTTTGGAATACCTACACGACTAAATATCTGGACCAGCTCTTTGGCAATAGTTTTAGCTGAGGTATTACGCAAGAGAATGGCTTCAGGATTTCGCGTGGCATAGTCCAGTATTACCAGTATGTGCTGATGGCCCTGATACTACTACTGGTCCCCCCAGATCCATGCCAATCCTTTCAAAAGGCACTTCAATGATTGGCAATGGTACCAGCGGACTGCAAAAATAGGGCGATGGCGCAGAATACTGACACTCTGGGCATGACTCACAATTTTCTTTGACATCTGCATATAACCCGAGCCAAAAGAATCTCTGGGTTATTCTCTCCTTGGTCTTCTCTATACCCAATTGTCCCCCAATTATATGACCATGGGCTAAATCTAATACCATCTGGCGATAGGGCTTGGGAACTACTAGCTGCTCTACCTCCCCCTCCCCTTGCTTTACCACCTGATACAGCAATTCATTTTTAAGAACCATGTAGGGAAAAGACACCTGTTAGGAAAATGGACCTTTCTGGACATCTCTGGCTTTCCATGCGCGTTTGCGCTAATGGCGCTAATAGTGGCCATTTAAGCAGGACAGCACCAGGAAGCAGGTGCTGCCCATTCTACAGCGTTTGTGTGAGTTTCCTTGATTCCTGATTGCCCGATACCTGTTCCTGTGACCCCGCCTGTTTGACCCTGCTCTGAACTCTGCCTGCACCGACCCCGGCTTCCATGACCACTCTTCTGCCTGCTCCCTTGTACTTTGCCGCCTGAACGTTGCTGATCCAGCCTGTACCTGACCATCTGTCTGCCTGATCCTTCTATACTGCACCGCCCGCCAGTTACTGACCTGGACTGCCTACTACTCTTCTGCTTGCACGAGCTCCAGCGGACACCTACCTGCCACCTAAGACGTGTCCAGCCCTCGTGCCCCCCTGTGCTCCTGAGCTCCCTGTCTGCACTACCAGGGACTCTCTAACCAGGGCCGCAAGAGAGGTTACCCCTGCATAAGCCAGACTCCATCACCAGGTACGTGACAACACCCCTATATTAGTTCAAAAGGTTCCCCATCTACCAATTTAATGTTTTCTCTGGCTCTTTTGAGTGTGGCGTTTTTTAGTTGTTCCGTACAAAAATCATCTTTTCTAACCTCTAAGTCAGGCATCACATTCTTTCCACTCTCACTATCAGAGTCAGAGATAACTTCTTGTTCATTAACCTCCAGCTGGGTGCTGGATTCCAGCTCCGCCTGCTCCTAGGGTTGCCACATCATCCCTTTAATCCAGGACACATATGAATTGCACAGGTTCTGTGGCTGATAAAGAAGATAATTAAACTCACTTGGTGCCTTATCTGAACTAAATTAGCCTCAGAGCCTGTGTAATTCATATGTGTCCTAGATTAAAGGGATAATGTGGCAACCTTACCTGCTCCCCAGCCATTACAGAAAAGGGAAAAGGATCTTCCTCTTCCACAGACACGCCAACAGGGTCTGGTGTAAGTTCCAGTGTTTTTTCACCAGGGGGAGCTCTGTCCTCCCGACTCATTTTGTTTTCCCATAAACTCCAAAAGTGGGGAAAATCTCTCCCCACTAAGGCTTCATGGAGCAGTGAGGGTACCACCCCCACTGAATGTGTCACTATTCCCCAAGGGGTATTAAATTAGCCTCAGAACCTGTGTAATTCATATGTGTCCTAGATTAAAGGGATGATGTGGCAACCTTACCTGCTCCCCAGCCATTACAGAAAAGGGAAAAGGATCTTCCTCTTCCACGGACACGCCAACACCCCCACTGAATGTGTCACTGTTCCCCAAGGGGTATCAATCTCAACCACAGCAGTCTGGTAGTCACGCGTGTCACCATTCATGCAAATAACCCCAATAGTGCAAGGGTGTAACTTTGCAGGATTTACACAATCACCTTTGACTAATGTCACCACACTACCAGAATCTAGCAGAGCCGTGACTGGCTTTCCATCAACTGAAATCACATACATTTGTTTTTCCATGCATTCCTGACATGTTGCAGTACATGCCACCTGTGCAAAAAGAAACATGTTTTTTTTCAAGTGAGCATTATCACATTGCATTGGTTCATTATTTAGGGACCAGTGAGCAGCAATATGACCAAACACATGGCAGCGATAACATTTTATATTTTCTGTACCCAGTCCTCTAAACAGCCTCAGAGACCTGATTGACCTATTTGGCCAGTCTCCAGGTCCTGAGCCCATAGTCTCATTATCTGTGGCAACAGTCTTGTAATTTTTACCCATGCCCTTGAACCCTGGAACAGTCTTACCGGATCCTCCAGGCGATTTTTCGCCCCTAGAGACATTGGATTGGGGTAGGGATGGGTGAAACAAGTCCTCGGCGGCAGTATATCTCTCCACCAGGTCCACCAGCTGGTTTGCAGTCTTAGAGTCCCCATGGCTGACCCATTTCCTTAAAGTGGCAGGAAGCGCTCGTAAATAATGGTCCATTACCACACAATCCACAATCTTAAGGCCTGGAAAAGTCTCTGGCTGCAGCCATTTCTAGGTGAGGTGTATCAAGTCAAACATTTGGGAGCGGGATGGTTTGTCAGTACTGACCAGAGATGCACCTGTTGAGCCCGAACTGCAATGGTGATGCCCATGCTTGCAAGCATCTCGGCTTTCAGTGTTTCATGATCCTGGGCAACATCTGGTTCCAGGTCATAATAGGCCTTTCTCTTACATTCATTGACAGATGCAGCCTCTTATTCATGACAGGTGGGTTATGCACCTTTTACCAGGAGTAGACTAGGCAGAACAAAAGTTTCAGACAGGCAAGGCTGGCCCCTCCCAGGGGGCCGTCCTCACTCAGTGTATAACCCCTCCACCCTGCAAGGCACGCCAGTCTTTTTTGCCTAGTGCAAGGAGTTAGACCTGGCTTCGATGTTGGCTCTGCTGAGGCAGATAGGCATTGCTGTGGTAGCATACCTAGACGATTACTCCTGCGAGGCTCCGGCTCTGGAGGACAATGTTGCTATCACCCTGACCTCACTGAGAGATTTCGGCTGACTGGTCATCCTGCAGAAGTCGACATTGAACCCGTCCTGTCGCCTAGAATATCTGGGCCTGATATTGGGCACAGAGCAGGCGAAGGTATCTCTACCTCCGGCCAAGTTACTGGCGCTGCAAGCAGCGGTGCGAACCCTACTGTCATGTCAGTGGTCTTCCTTACGGTTGTGTATGCGGGTGTTGGGGCTCATGGTATCGGCCTTCGTGGCGATACCATACGTCCAGGGTCACACCCAGATCCTGCAGTGAACGATTCTGCTGCAGTGGGACAAGTCTCCATTGTCTCTTAATCGGCGGATCAGATTGGATAATCAGACCAGGGGGTCGCTGGCCAGGTGGCTTCGGGCCCCAGCGCTGACCTTGGGAAAGTCAATTCTTCCCCGGGAGTGGTCGATAGTCACAACGGATGCCAGCCTATCGGGCTGGGGAGGAGTCCTGGGGCAGTTGTTTTCTCAGGGCCGATGGTCGGCGCAGGAATCTCGCCCTCCGATCACTGTGTTGGAGTTACGGGCGATCAGGCTCTGCCTCTCCCACTGGTCAGCGAGGCTGAGCGGCCTCCCGGTTCGGGTTCAGTCGGACGACGCCACGGGTGGCATACGTGAACCATCAAGGTGGAACAAGGAGCTCGGCAGCAGCTGTGGAAGCAACCCACATTCTGAGGTGGGCAGAACTTCATGTGCCAGCAATCTCCGCCAACTAAATTCCGGGCGTAGAAAATTGGCAGGCGGACTTCTCAGTTGCCAGACTCTGGATCAGGGGGAATGGTCCCTGCACCCAGCAGTGTTCCGCCAGATTTGGCAAGGTGGGGCTCACCAGACGTGGACTTACTGGCGTCCCGATTCAATCACAAGGTACAGACCGTTGTGTGCTGGACAAGGGATCCGTTGGCGGTAGCCACAGACGCCCTGGTGGCCCCATGGTCTCGGTACTGGCTTCTGTATAGAAAGTATACACAAAATCAGCGCTGCCTAATCAATAAAGATATAGAGAACGATTGCAGCCTTGCATCAAGGGAATCACCAACCCACAATCAAACTTATGAAAAAAATAGGATGCAGCGCAAAATTATAATAATACAACAGTCATAGTCCATTTAACATGCAAATGAGGTATAGAAGGAAGTTCAAAAACATATGCTGTTTCCAGATAGTGGTTTAGCAAAGAAGACAGTCCTCTGTGTATGCATGCATCACATTGAAAAGGTGCTCTCCCTTCACCAGCTGGCACACTCGCTCACCTTAATGTTTGACCCCAGTTCCACTAGAGGGTCAAACACGCATACCCACAAGGGGTTAAGTCCTATGATGATGGAGACTGAGTAACCGTAGGCGAGACCAGGTAGGGCGTTCTCATCCACATCAATGCCGAGAGTGCATAGCCAAAAAGAGAGGAGGAAATCTAAGTGCACACCATTTCAACTAAAGAAAGTAGTATTTATTCAAATGCACTTACATACAGATGTCTTGAGGATCGCATAAAAGCAGAATAAAAACCACATTAAAACGAAATAGCTGCTCCGACCATGTGGGAGATCAACCAGGCAGCATATGTGGAGGACAGTCGGTGACGTCAGACAGGCTTTGCTCCTGTACGCGTTGCGGCAACCACGTGCCTTCTTCAGCGGGGTGGAGCCTGGCACGTCACCAGTAGTCCTTTTATAGCTGAGTTACCAGGGAGACACGGACGCTCCTCATGTCACTCACAGACGGCAAATCAGTAGAAACCGCCGATACCAACTAGCTACAGTTTACAAAGGAGGCAAAGGATTACATTGTAAAAACCGAAGGCTAATAGATGGCAAACAATGTATCAAATAAAATTAGATAATAAAATATGTTTAAAAACATCAAATGACGTCTCCCACTCTCCTCCACAGCAAAGGATATGCAAATAAAGCCATATATTATGCAAGTATACACATTAATATTGTAAACATATGAATGCTAAAACATATATTATGCAATAAAACAATATATAGAAAAATAATGTATGAGAAATAATACAATTCAGATAAAAACCAGATCAAACAAACCCAGAAAGTACCCTCATATTTCAGAGGGCCTATCAAATAAACCACATAGCCAAAAGTAGAAAAATTATAATGTACTTATAAACAGCACCCAAAAGATAACTAGCAAGCACCCATAACCTCAAAGACTACCTATCCGATATGAAGCAGTTGAGGTCAAACTCCACGTTTAACCCCAGTGGCCTCATCACCTGTGTTTCGAAGATCCAAAAGGACTCCCTTTGGCTCAGTTTTCTGACATAATTACCTCCCTTCCAGTGTTTAGAGACCTTTTCAATCCCCCAAAATTTTAAATCTTTAGGATTACGGTTATGGCAATCTCTTAAGTGACGGGAAACATTGTGATTTTTTTCCCCTTTCTTAATGTTGGTGATATGTTCCCCTATCCTAACCGATAATGGTCTCGGTGGTGAAGGGAGAGCACCTTTTCAATGTAATGCATGCATACACAGAGGACTGTCTTCTTTACTAAACCACTATCTGAAAACAGCATATGTTTTTGAACTTCCTTCTATACCCCATTTGCATGTTAAATGGACTATGACTGTTGTATTATTATAATTTTGCACTGGCTTCTGTATGCCTTTCCTTCTCTCAAACTTCTACCGCGGCTGCTGCGCGGGGTAGAAGTGGAGGGAATCCCGACAATCCTGGTGGCTCCGGATTGGCCTCGGCGTCCTTGGTACGCCGACATGGTGCGGATGGTAACAGATGTTCCCTGGCGGATCCCACTTTGCGAAGATCTGCTGTCGCAGGGACCCATCCTACACTCTGCTTACCATTGCTGGCTTTGACGTCCTGGCTATTGAGTCCCAGGTACAGAGGGATAGGGGGGTCTCTGAGTCAGTGATCCCTACCATGATTAAGGGGCGCAGAGCACTGCGCGCAAGATTTATCATCGCACCTGAAAAGCTTGTCTTGGAACCCCCGTTCTTTATCGGTGACTCGGTGCTATCACAAGTTAGCATTGAGTACACTCAAAGGACAGATTTCTGCTCTGGCAATTCTGTTTCAGCGTCCATTAGCGATGCATTCTTTGATTTGTACATTTGTACAGGGTGTACGTCATGTGGCTCCTCAGGTACGGTCGCCTTAGGCGCCGTGGGAATTTAACTTAGTACTTTCTGTACTGCAGAAACCGCCATATGAGAAGATCAGGGATGTTCCCTTACAACTGCTGTCACAAAAGGTAGCCTTGTTGGTGACCATTACATCCGCTAGGCGGGTGTCTGAATTGGCGACCTTGTCATGTAGGTCTCCCTACCTGGTCCTTCATAAGGTTAAGGCGGTGCTGCACCCTTCCCCTTCATTCTAACGAGGGTGGTTTCCTCTTTTCACATTAATGAGGACATTGTCCTCCCTTCTTTGTGCCCGCACCCGTCACATCCTAAGGAGATTGCTTGGCATTCCTTGGACGTAGTGAGGGCTCTGCTGGGGTATTGCTCAGCAACGGCTTCCTTTTCAGAGGTTGGATGCGCTTTTTGTGTTGACGGAAGGTCCGCGCAAAGGTTTGGCAGCCTCGTTGGCTACTGTAGCCCGTTGGATCAGACAGACTGTGACCCATGCGTATGCTGTTCAGGGGCACGACCCCCCCTTCTGGTCACGGCTCATTCCACCAGGGCGTTAAGTACTTCCTGGGTTTTTCAACACCAGGCGTCGGTGTCTCAGGTGTGCAAGGTGGCCACTTGGGCCTCGGTGCACACGTTCGCTAAGTTTTACAAAGTTGATGTGTCAGCATCTGCGGATGCTGCTTTTGGCAGCAAAGTCTTGCAGGCGGCAGTGTAGGCGCGGCTGGCGCCTCCCGCAAATTTCTGTTGGGTACAGTTGTTATTGCTTACCCACCTCTCTTGTTCGACACTGCTTTGGGACGTCCCCACGTGTCATGAATAGGAGGCTGCGTCTGTCAATGAACGTAAGAGAAAATAGGATAATATGGTAATATGTATACATACATATATATGTATACATATATATGTAAAATAAAGTATACATGTACTGTAAATCTCATGTGCAATTCAAAGAAAAAAGGGGGGGGATTGGGTGGCAAGAACACTACGGGGAAGGGGGGAGGAAAGAGGAAAATGACTGGGGGGGGGAGGGGAA
>BLSH010241806.1:1229933-1243564 GCA_018402905.1 Glandirana rugosa
CAAAGGAGGAGAAAGAGGAAAAGGAGGGGGATTTGAAAAGGGAGGGGAAGGGAAAGGAAAGGGAAAAGGAGGGGAAAGGAGGAAAAGGAAGGGGAGTAGGGGAAAGGGGAAAAAGGGGGGGAGGGGGGAGGAGTGGGAATGGGGGGGAAGGGAAAGAGGGGGAAGGAGAGAGGGGGGAGAAACAGGGCAGAGGGAGAGGGAAAAGGAAAGGGGGAAAAAACAAAGTGGGGGAGTGGGAAAAAGGGGGGATGGAGGGGGGGGGAGGGGGAGATGAGCCCCTCTTGTCTGCTGGACTGGGGCTATTCCCCTAATATGTCCTATGGTCCCACTATCCTGTTAAATAGTCTGGATTTCCCTTGTGGATTGCGTATATCCACATTTATTGCCTTTCATAATCTGACTTGTGTACTTATTGTATTTCTGCATATAACTAATGTACAGGTGGCTGATACAGCCTACGTTCCTGCTCACCCCACTGGGTGGTGCTGGTGTGTGCCTTGTTCACATCAGCAGAGATGTAATTGCCCTGGAGTGCTGGTGGAGCCCGTCCCTGTGCACCGCCCTCACTCTTGCGTAGATTGAGACTTGGGCATTTCCGCCCTTTGGTCTCATTATCTGCGAGTATATGCTTCCGCATTTACCCTTTGCGCATGCGCAGTATGGGCGACTTGACCTGGCAATGCGGTGTTTGCGTCACCAGGTTGGTTATATAAGCAGGACACCACTGCTCCTAGCTGTATGGAGAGGATCCCAGGGCATGCAATGACAGTATCTTGAGGCCCTGAATAAACCACAGGCTATGTATAACCGGCATGTTACGGTCCGCAGTTGCGGCCTCCCTTGTCTGGCTATCCTGGTGTTCCCTAACTATATACCTTCCTTATAGAGTCCGCTATATGGACCCCTGGACTGAGCGGACGTAGTGCAACCTTTGCCTGCCACCACCAGGAGCCTCTCCCCCTTTCCCCCTCTCCCTCACCCTTTCCCCCCTTTTTTTCCCCCCTGCTCCCTTTCCTTGTCCTCCTTCCTTCCCCCTGCCCTCTTCCCCTCTCCCCATGTCTTTTCTGCCCCCTTTTTTCCCCTCCCCATTCCCCCCAGTAATTTTCCCCTTTCCTCCCTCCTTCCCCGTAATGTTCCCGCCCCCCAATTTCCTTCCTCCACCCTTTTTTTCTTTGAATTGCACAAGAGATTTACAGTACATGTATACTTTATTTCAGATATATATATATATACATATTATGTACCTCCATATACAACCCCATCTCTGCTGACGGGGAACATTGTATTTTGCACTGTGCCCCTAGTGGGACCAGGCGTGTGGGAAAGTTAGCCATCCTATATTCCCCATGCATGTATAGTACCCCTGTGTATATTGATCTAGTGTTATTGTTACTTGATTTTTGTCTCCATTATCACAGATATCTCTCCTGAGGAAGAGGAAATTACTCAGCGAAACATGTGACTTATCGATATCTGTGACCTGACACCACAATAGCATCTCCCTGCCATTGGGGAGAAATGTCTTTTGGTGACAATATGTTTTTAATTTCTATGTCTGTAATGGCTCAGGAATTTTAGCTTGATGTATTAATAAAAACTTTGCTATCATTTTTTAGAAAATCTTTGTAGTTCCACTTTTTCCTTCAGTGGTGCTGTGATAGTCCAGCTTTATTAAAAGCTCTTTCTTTGGGTATTGGCTGGCGACCGATTTACCCTTATTTTTCTGTAATGTTTAATATGGATGAGGCACCCTTATGCGCGTTTACATAAATCTTATCGTCTCTCGAGGTACTAACACAGACCTCTGTGACTTGGCGGTTGGTTTCCTGCTGCTGGTGATTGGTTTTCTGCTGGGTTGCAGTGGCCTGCAACAGGGCTTTTTATACATCCTCCATCTTTCCATTTGTTTCGGAAGATGCCCCCCGAGTCCACCATGTGTGAGGGATTAGCTCAATGGGGATCACCTTCCCTGGGAAAAAGATAGTTCAAACAGCAGGTTTTCTTAAAAATTTGACTTGTAGCCAGGTTTATTTAAAAGGTTGCAGGTAAATCAAATAAACAAAACAGAAAATAAATCCTTGCCATCCAGGTACTAACTAAACAGTTTCAGTTTCTCAACTCAGAGGTGAAGGGCTTCTCCCAGTCACCCACAAAACAAAGAAAATGCAAACCTTTTGTTTCAGTCACAAAGCAAAGTTAATTTCATCGGCTCTCTCAGGCTGGCCGGCTCCTGAGTCCCAAGTCAGAGCCATTATCTAATCCAGACCTGCTTCCTTTATACCACCTGTTGATGGACACAAGTGGACCACAAAATCTGGTCCTGAAGACACCCGGCCAAGGTGGCTGGTAAAACCCAGACTGGATTCCACCTTAGTTTCCTGCAAGTGAATGCAGGTGAGGTGAAACATAACGTCCATTGATGACCTTGCCTTTCATAACGCTACAATACAGTATATATATATATATATATATACATATATACAGTTGTGCTCATAAGTTTACATACTCTGGCAGAATTTATAATTCTTGGCCATTTTTCAGAGAATATGAATGATAACACAAAAACATTTATTTCACTCATGGGTAGTGTTTGGCTGAAGCCATTTATTATCAATCAACTGTGTTTACTCTTTTTAAATCCTAATGACAACAGAAACTACCCCCCCACACATGTGTATTTTCAGCGAGCATCTTCCTGAAAAAGCGGAAAGATGGAGGATGTATTAAAAGTCTTGCTGCAGGCCACTGCAACCCAGCAGGAAACCAATCGCCAGGTCGCACAGGCCACTGCAGTGCAGCAGGAGGCCAATCGCCAGGTCATTGCAATCCAGCAGGAAACCAACCGATAAATCATGGAGGCCAAGGCAGCCCAGGGAGAGGCAAATCACCAGGCCATTGCAGCTCAGCAGGAGGCAAATTGCCAAGCCATTGCAGCCCAGCAGGAGACGAATCGGCAGTTTGCAGAAGCCCTGGTGGAGTTAAAGAAGGGGTCCACAGGTCCTTTGTCGGTGGAACAGAAAATGGTTCGTGCCAGCTATTACCTGCAGAAGATGACACCTGCAGATGATGTGGAGGCTTACCTTGCAACTTTCGAAAGAGTTGCTGTTTGAGAAGGATGGCAAAAAGAGCAGGACTGCTAGCACCCTTCCTGACAGGAGAATCCCAAAAGGCCTATTATGACCTGGATCCAGATGCTGCCCAGGATTATGAGACACTGAAAGCTGAGATGCTTGCACACATGGGGGTCACCATTGCAGTCCGGGCTCAATGGGTGCATTGTTGGTCATACAGTTCTGACAAGCCACCCAGCTCCCAAATGTTTGACTTAACACACCTCACCAAGAAATGGCTGCAGCCAGAGACTTTGCCGGGCCCTAATATTGTGGAGCGTGTGGTCATGGACCGTTATTTACGTGCGCTCTCTGCCACTTTGAGAAAGTGGGTCAGCCATGGGGACCCTAGGACTGCAAACCAGCTTGTGGTCCCCGGTGGAGAGATATACTGCTGCCGAGGACTTGTTGAACCCATCCCTGCCCCACTCCAATGTCTCTAGGGGTGAAAAATCACCCGGAGGATCCGGTAAGACTGGTCCAGGGTTCAAGGGCATGGGGAAAAATTACAAGACTGTTGCCACAGATAATAAATAGGTCAGGAAGGTCTCTGAGGCCATTTAGAGGACTGGGTACAGAACACATAAAATGTTATAGCTGCCATGCGTTTGGTCATAATGCTGCTAACTGTTCCCTAAATGATGAACCAATGCAAATGTGATAATGCTTACTTGAAAAAAATGCATGTCTCTTTTTGCACAGGTGGCATGTACTGCAACATGTCAGGAACGCATGGAAAAACAAATGTGTGTAATTTCAGTTGATGGAAAGCCAGTCACGGCTCTGTTAGATTCTGGTAGTGTGGTGACATTAGTCAAAGGTGATTGAGTAAATCCTGCAAAGTTACGCCCTAGAACTATTGGGGTTATTTGCATACATGGTAACACACGTGACTACCAGACTGCTGTGGTTGAGATTGATACCCCTTGGGGCATGGTGACACATTCAGTGGGGGTAGTACCCTCACTGCTCCATGAAGCCCTAGTGGGGAGAGATTTTCCCCACTTTTGGAGTTTATGGGAAAACAGGAGTCGGAAGGATAGATCTCCCCCTGCTGAGGAACTCACTCCGGATCCTTTTGATTACAAAATTGAAAGGGAAACTGTTGGCATGTCCGAGAAAGGAGAAGATCCTTTTCCTTTTTCTGTAATGGCAGGAGAACAGGACGAGCTGGAATCCAGCCCCCAGCTGGAGGTTAATGAACAAGAAATTTTATCTGACACTGATAGTGAGAGTGGACAGAATGTAGTGCCTGACTTGGAAGTCAGGAAAGATGATTTTTGTACAACTAAAAGACTCCACACTCAATAGAGCCAGAGAAAACATTACAATGATAGATGGGAAACCTGTTGAACCTAATTTAGGGGTGCCTTTTCCCTAAATGGCTCTTAAAAATAACTTGCTTTATCAGCTTGTAAAGCAAGGGGAGGAGGATGTAGAGCAGCTAATGGTTCCCAACCCCTATCGCCGGATGGTGTTAGATTTAGCCCATGGGCACATAATGGGTAGACATCTAGGTATAGAGAACACTAAGGAGAGAATAACTCACAGATTCTTTTGGCCCAGGTTATATTCAGATGTCAAAGAATATTGTGAGTCATGCCCAGAGTGTCAGTATTCTGCACCATCGCCCCTTTTTCGCAGTCCGCTGGTACCGTTACCAATAAAAAGTGCCTTTTGAAAGAATTGGCATGGATCTGGTGGGACCAGTAGTAAAGCCTGCCCAGGGCCATCAGCACATACTGGTAATACTGGACTATGCCACACGGTATCCTGAAGCCATTCCCTTACGTAGTACCTCAGCTAAAACTATTGCTTAAGAGCTTGTCCAGGTATTTAGTCATGTGGGTATTCAAAAAGAGATATTAATGGATCAGGGCACCCCAATTATTTCCAGGGTCACTAAAGAATTGTGTAAATTGTTCAAAATCTCCTATCTCTGTACCTCTGTCTACCACCCACAAACTAATGGTCTTGTGGAGAGATTTGAAAAAAACGCTCAAAAGCATGTTATAAAAGGTGGTGGACAAAGATGGGAGAAATTAGGATTTATTGCTGCCCTACCTCATGTTTGCCATAGGAGAGGTATCTCAGGCATCTCCAGGCTACTCCCCTTTTGAACTACCGTATGGTAGACATCCCAGAGGATTGCTAGATGTTGCAAAAGAAACATGGGAGGGAGTGACCACACCCTAAAGAATCTGTCATGCCGCTTGTACGGCAACATATGTAGCAAGCCCAGGAGGCCCAGAGAAGGGTTTATAATCAGGGTGCCAAGACCTGGATCTTCAGCCCTGGTGATAGAGTGCTGGTACTAGTCCCCACAGTTCAGAGTAAATTCCTAGCCAAGTGGCAAGGTCCCTTTGAAAGTTTACCAGCCAGGGAAAAGGAAACCAGAGCAAATATATCATATTAATCTCTTGAAACCTTGGAAGGACAGAGAGATTTTACTGGCAATACCAACCCCCCCAAAAGGACATGTCCCCTGTAACTCCGGAAGTACCCATAACTGAAACCTTGTCAGTGGCCCAACAGAAAGACATTAAAGAATTTGTGAGTAAGAGAGACTTTTTCTCTCACCTGCCTGGACTGACTGCAATTATACAACATGATATAATTACAGAACCTGGTGTCCACTTAAATGTAAAGCCCTATAGAATACCCAAGGCTAGGCGGGAAGCAGTTGCAAATGAAATAAAGAACATGTTAGAGCTGAACATGATAGAGGAGTCCCACAGTGTTGGTCCCAAAACCAAATGGAACTATAAGGTTTTGTAATGATTTCATAAAGTTGAACAGCGTGTCCAAATTCGATGTGTACCCAATGCCTCGGGTCGACGAGCTTGTTAACAGATTGGGTAGTGCCCGGTAGATAACTACTTTAGATCTGACTAAAGGTTATTGGCAGATATACCTAGCCGAGTCTGCAAAAGAGAAAACTGCGTTTTCTACCCCCGAGGGGTCCTTCCAGTATAAGCGGATGCCTTTTGGCTTGCATGGTGCTCCTGCCTCATTCCAGAGAATGACAGATAAGACCATAAGTCCACATTGCCAATACGCAGCCACCTATTTGAATGATGTAGTCATCCACAGCCCATATTGGGAATCTCATTTGCCCTGTGTGCAAGCAGTAGTAAATTCCCTTAGGAAAGCAGGACTCACTGCCAACCCCAAAAAGTGTGCCATAGGCTTGGAGGAGGCCAAATACCTTGGCTACATTATTGGTCGGGGGCTAATCAAGCCTCAGATTAATAAGATTAAGGAAGTTCAAAAGCGGCCCCAACCTATAAATAAAAAGCAAGTTTGTGCATTTCTTGGGATCACAGGGTTCTACAGGCGGTTTATACCCAATTTTGCCACCATTGCAGCCCCACTGACAGATCTGACGAAGGGTAGAGGGTCGGTCATGATTAAGTGGAACCCTGAGGCAGAGAAGGCATTTCAAAGGCTGAAGCAAGCCCTTTGTGCACAACCTGTGCTCGTGACCCCAGATTTCACAAATGAGTTTGTGGTGCAGACAGACGTCTCTGATGGGGAGGAGCACCCAGTGGTTTACCTTAACAAAAATGCTCAACAGAGAAAAACTATGCCATTGTTGAGAAGGCATGTTTCACTATCAAATGGGCCTTAAAGGCCCTGAAATATTACCTGTTGGGGAGACCATTAAAAATAGTCACTGATCATGCCCCTCTTAAATGGATGTGTGATAACAAGGAGAAAAACAGTCGGGTGACTAGGTGTTTCCTTACTCTTCAAGTATTTAGGTTCACAGGGGAACATAGAGCTGGCAAACTCCAAAATAACACAGATGCCCTTTCCCATTTCAATTGTCTGGTTGGGACAGTCGCTCAGACGCAGGGGCTTGAGCAAAGGGGGGGGGGGGGGCAGGGGATATGTGCCGTTATGAAAGGCGAGGTGATCGATGGACGTTTTGTTTCACCTTGCATGCGTTCACTTGCAGGAAACTAAGGTGGAATCTTGTCTGGCTTTTACTAGCCACCTTGGCAGGGTTGTTTCCAGACCAGATTTTGCGACCCACTTGTGTCCATCAACAGGTGGTACAAAGAAAACAGGTATGGATCAGAGGATGGCTCTTGACCTGGACTCAGGAAGCAAAAGCCTGAGAGAGCTGTTAAAATGAACTTTGCTTTGTGACTGAAATAAAAAGGTTTGCATTATCTTTGTTTTGTGGGTGACTGGGAAAAGCCCTTCAGGAGTCAGGATGGCAAGGATTTATTTTATTTATTTTTTTATTTGATATTTACATGCAACCTTTAAATAAACCTGGCTACAAGTCAGATTTTTAAGAAAACTTGCAGTTTGGATTACCTTTTTCCAGGAAAGGTGATCCCCATTGAGCTAACCCCCCACGATAGGAATGTATCCGCCCTTACTTGTTCGTTGCCGAGATGGACTAGGGATTTGTAGCGTACATAGAGCTGTGCAAATGGCTGCAATTAGTATGCACTGCTTGTTCCAAAAAAAAGGAAGTGAGGGAGAAAAGGAGAGGTTCAAGATCTCACAGAGAGCATTACAAGGAGGCAGAAAACACAGTAGGAAACAATTCCATGAAAAATAAAAGTACGTGACCATCAAGTAGTAGATGTGTATGGATTATTTCTTGAAGATAAGGATATCATTTATTAGCACTTTAACAAATTTACCAATACATAAAAAAGCTAATTTGTAAACACCGATTAGCATACACCTGGAAAGGAAATGTAAAGCAAGATCAGACTAAAAAACGTTTTTAATAGACAATAGGAAACACAACCGCTGTTCAAAATACAGTAATGCAAACAACCAATCAGATTTTAGTTATTGCAATCAATGCAGCAAAAAGTGAATTTGGAATTGTTTTCTAGGTTAATGTCATTTGCTCACATATACACTTGTACTTTGTACAGTTTGTTAAAAAAAAAAGAATATTTTTAGTAAAATAACAATTCAGTAGTGATCATAATTTTATTTGCCACTAGAGGGTGATCAAACAATGTCATACAGAAAGCATATAAAACATCTGCTTAGACAAGTGATGGCTACTCCGCAATTAAATGGGTATTTGCCTGTATAGTATAGTGCAAAGCATGTAATTTAATAGGCAACAAAATCATAATACTATAATTAAGAACATATCTGGTTTCATGTATGCTACGCATTGTAAGCAATGGCATGCAGGGACTCATAACAGCAGCAATATATACAGTGTATATATATATATATATATATATATATATACACAATATCTCACAAAGGTGAGTACACCCCTCACATTTTTTTAATTATTTTATCTTTTCATGTGACAACACTGAAGAAATTACACTTTGCTGCAATGTAAAGTAGTGAGTGGACAGCTGGTATAACAGTGTACATTTGCTGTTCCCTCAAAATAACTCAACACACAGCCATTAATGTCTAAACCACTGGCAACAAAAGTGTGTACACCCCTAATTGAAAATGTCCAAATTGGGCCCAAAGTGTCAATATTTTGTGTGGCCACCATTATTTTCCAGCACTGCCTTACCCTTTTGGGCATGGAGTTCACCAGAGCTTCACAGGTTGCCACTGGAGTCTTCTTCCACTCCTCCATGACGACATCACAGAGCTGGTGGATGTTAGAGACCTTGCACTTCTCCACCTTCTGTTTGAGGATACACCACAGATGTTCAATAGGGTTTAGGTCTGGAGACATGCTTGGCCAGTCCATCACCTTTACCCTCAGCTTCTTTAGTATGGCAGTGGTCATCTTGGAGGTGTGTTTTGGGTCGTTATCATGTTGGAAT
Organism: Glandirana rugosa; assembly: GCA_018402905.1. Taxonomy (NCBI): domain Eukaryota; kingdom Metazoa; phylum Chordata; class Amphibia; order Anura; family Ranidae; genus Glandirana; species Glandirana rugosa. The sequence continues at coordinate 1,238,827 of BLSH010241806.1, forward strand.
ACTGCCCTGCGGCCCAGTCTCCAAAGGGAGGGGATCATGCTCTGATTCAGTATGTCACAGTACATGTTGGCATTCATGGTTCCCTCATTGAACTGTAGCTCCCCAGTGCTGGCAGCACTCGTGCAGTTCCAGACCATGACACTCCCACCACCATGCTTGACTGTAGCAGCCGCTTGCAGTAATCGGAAGTGAATCTGGCAGGCTGGTTGTACCAAAGTTGATTGATCTATCAACTTGGTACATCCAGCCTGCCCATTAATGGTCCTGCTGAACCGGCCGAGATTCGAACTGTGACCGGCCTTACTTTTTACACCTTTAGCATTAATTTGGATGTCTGTAGTCTATTAGGGGTGTGTGTGTGTGTGGGTCTCCTGTTTACATGGTGTTATCGCTCTCACTCTCTCATACTGGTCACTGGAAGTTAAACATGGCCCCTCATGGCAAAGAACTCTCTGAGGATCTGAAAAAAAGAATTGTTGCTCTACATAAAGATGACCTAGGCTATAAAAAGACTGCCAAGACCCTGAAACTGAGCTGCAGCACAGTGGCAAAGACAATATAGAGGTTTAACAGGACAGGTTCCACTCAGAACAGGCGTCGCTATGGTTGACCAAAGAAGTTGAGTGCACATGCTCAGCATCATATCCAGATGTTGTCTTTGAGAAATAGACGTATGAGTGCTGCCAGCATTGCTGCAGAGGTTGAAGGTGTGTGGGGGTCACCCTGTCAGTGCTCAGATCACTGCATCAAATTGGTCTGCATGGCTGTCGTCCCTGAAGGAAGCCTCTTCTAAAGATGATGCACAAGAAAGCCCGCAAACAATTTGCTGAAGACAAGCAAGCTAAGGACATAGATTACTGGAACCATGTCCTGTGGTCTGATGAAACCAAGATAAACTTATTTAGCTCAGATGGTGTCAAGCGTGTGTGGCGGCAACCAGGTGAGGAGTACAAAGACAAGTGTGTCTTGCCTACAGTCAAGCATGGTGGTGGTAGTGTCATCGTATGGAACCGCACGAGTGCTGCCAGCACTGGGGAGCTACAGTTCATTGAGGGAACCATGAATGCCAACATGTACCGTGACATACTGAAGCAGAGCATGATCCTCCCCTTTTGGAGACTGGGCCACAGGGCAGTATTCCAACATGATAACGACCCCAAACACACCTCCAAGACGACCACTGCCTTTCTAAAGAAGCTGAGGATAAAGGTAATGGACTGGCCATGCATGTCTCTATACCTAAACCCTATTGAACATCTGTTGGGCATCCTCAGACGTAAGGTGGAGGAGTGCAAGGTCTCTAACATCCACCAGCTCCATGATGTCGTCATGGAGGAGTGGAAGAGAACTCCAGTGGCAACCTGTAAAGCTCTGGTGAACTCCATGCCCAAGAGGGTTAAAGCAGTGCTGGAAAATAATGGTCGCCAGACAAAATATTGACACTTTGGGCCCAATTTGGACATTTTCACTTAGGGGTGTACTCACTTTTGTTGCCAGCGGTTTAGACATTAATGGTTGTGTGTTGAGTTATTTTGAGGGGACAGCAAATTTACACTGTTATATAAACTGTACACTCACTACTTTACATTATAGCAAAGTGTAATTTCTTTAGTGTTGTCACATGAAAAGATAGAATAAAATATTTACAAAAATGTGAGGGGTGTACTCAGTTTTGTTAGATACTGTATATCTTGTTATTCACTGGTGTTTCAACATCATACTGTTGAGACATATTTTACGTATCCTGTCAAGTCAGAGTTCCTCTTAAATAATATATTTTGAGTAAACTTTATTGATTTTCTCAACTTTGAGTACTTCCTTCACTATGTCCTATTTAAAGGGGAACTAACATCATGAGTGAACCCAGTGTGTCAGGGGTGGCGGAGGACTCCCAGGGTCGGGGAAGCCAGGGGGGATTAACTCATCTTGCGACCACCAAGGGGGCAGGGCTACACATATGTTGTTTTCATATATCTTTGCAATACTTGATATGTATTTTTTTACGTTATTTTAGTGATCATTCTGTTGGTGGAACCCAAGGTCCTGAAGAAATGGGTTTCCCCACGAAACACATCGACCAACACATAATGGTCTCCAAGGACCCTATAATTTGAGTCCCTATACTCTTTTCAATCAAACTGGTGTCAATACTTAAACAATTTTAAAGATTTTGATATATACTCTTAATATGTACTGTATACATATGTATGATTATTTTTAAGAATGTTTTTTTTCATCATAACTATCCCCATTAGAAGATTTCCCTTCTATTCTTGTTCTGGTGACAAACCAAAATGTGTGACTTTTTTATCTTTTACTCTCGGTGATAACAGTAAACAGGATGAATGGAGAGGGTGAATCTCCCCTAAAGCTAGAAAAATGTTTGACTTTAGTTATATTTTAATTCCATTGATTCTCTGTAATTTAAGTTGGGATGTTTTAGTTAAAGTGGTTGTAAACCATACCCACTGACAGGGGCGTTGCTAGGTCTACAAAAGATCTGGGGATAGAGCCCATAGCAGCAAAGTAAAGAAAGCCATAGGCCCCTTTCACACGAACGGATAGAATCAGCTGATCTGCCGTTGCTAAAAGTAAGTCAGATAAAGCACGACGATTACTTGCATTTGTTACATTCCGATTAGCCACGGATACATGCTGCTGTGGTGGAAACATTGTTAACATTTTTGACATTCCTGAAGTGTTTCCTATTGATTTCTATGCTTGTTGCCATTGCTATCCGTAGATGACACAGTTCAGCCGCAGATTCGTGCAGATAGGTGCAGATACATGCGGTTAGCTGCATAACTTCGTTCCTAAACGCATTTCCAATCCATATAATGTATATCCGCTGTTAACATGGAAGACTTAGGAATAAGAAGATAGAAGCAATAATGTACAGGAAATGTGGTTGATTTCTCCTTTGATGATTGATATGTAACTGACCTGAAACTGACTGTTTTAAAAAAGAAAATTAATAAAAAGAATTTAAAATAATCTTTTTGGCTCTATACACCACCACAATGGATTTGAAATGAAACTAACAAGATGTGCTTTAACTGCAGAGTTTTGGCTTTAATTTGAGGGTATTTACATCCAAATCAGGTGAACGGTTTAGGAATTACAACAGTTTGTATATGTGCCTCTCACTTTTTAAGGGACCAAAAGTAATAGGACAGATTAACAATCATAAATCAAACTTTCACTTTTTAATATTTGGTTGCAAATCCTTTGCAGTCAATTACAGCCTGAAGTCTGGAACGCATAGACATCACCAGATGCTGGGTTTCATCCCTGGTAATGCTCTGCCAGGCCTCTACTGCAACTGTCTTCAGTTCCTGCTTGTTCTTGGGGCATTTTCCCGTCAGTTTTGTCTTCAGCAAGTGAAATGCATGCTCAATCGGATTCAGGTCAGGTGATTGACTTGGCCATTGCATAACATTCCACTTCTTTCCCTTAAAAAACTCTTTGGTTGCTTTCGCAGTATGCTTCGGGTCATTGTCCATCTGTACTGTGAAGCGCCATCCAGTGAGTTCTGAAGCATTTGGCTGAATATGAGCAGATAATATTTCCCGTAACACTTCAGAATCCATCCTGCTGCTTTTGTCAGCAGTCACATCACCAATAAATACAAGAGAACCAGTTCCATTGGCAGACATACATGCCCACACCATGACAATACCACCTCCATGCTTCACTGATGAGGTTGTATGCTTTGGATCATGAGCAGTTCCTTTCCTTCTCCATACTCTTCTCTTCCCATCACTCTGGTACAAGTTGATCTTGGTCTCATCTGTCCATGGGATGTTGTTCCAGAACTGTGAAGGCTTTTTTAGATGTTGTTTGCCAAATTCTAATCTGGCCTTCCTGTTTTTGAGGGTCACCAATGGTTTACATCTTGTGGTGAACACTCTGTATTCACTCTGGTGAAGTCTTCTCTTGATTGTTGACTTTGACACACATACACCTACCTCCTGGAGAGTGTTCTTGATCTGGCCAACTTTTGTGAAGGCTGTTTTCTTCACCAGGGAAAGAATTCCTTGGTCATCCACCACAGTTGTTTTCTGTGGTCTTCTGGGTCTTTTGGTGTTGCTGAGCTCACTTGATTTGGCCACACCTAATGTTTTTGCTATCTCTCTGATGGGTTTGTGTTGTTTTTTCAGCCTAATGATGGCTTGCTTCACTGTTAGTGACAGCTCTTTGGATCTCATATTGAGAGTTGACACCAACAGATTCCAAATGCAAATAGCACACTTGAAATGAACTCTGGACCTTTTATCTGCGCCTAGTAAATGGGATAGTGAGGGAATAACACACACCTGGCCATGGAACAGCTGAGCAGCCAATTGTCCCATTACTTTTGGTCCCTTAAAAAGTGGGAGGCACATATACAAACTGTTGTAACTACACTGTTCACCTGATTTGGATGTAAATACCCTCAAATTAAAGCTGAAAGTCTGCAGTTAAAGCACATCTTGTTCGTTTCATTTCAAATCCATTGTGGTGGTGTATAGAGCCTAAAAGATTGGAATTGTGTTGATGTCCTAATATTTATGGACCTGACTGTATATATATATATATATATATATAAATATTGTTACATATCTGAGTGCAGATCCTCCTTACATCAGGGTCCCCAGAGAGCCCCTTCCTTACATCAGGGTCCCCAGAGAGCCCCTTCCGAGACCCCTGGGACTACATTCCTTCCCCGAGAGACCCCTGGGACTACATTCCTTCCCCG
>BLSH010241806.1:1251441-1273082 GCA_018402905.1 Glandirana rugosa
TCTGTTCCACACTGGCTATTTCTAAGTCTGGACCCTCCCCCCCGTTGCCTAGTTTAAAAGCCCCTCTAACTTTTTGACCATCCTAATTCCCAGCTGGTCTGCACCTTCCCCATTTAGGTGCAGCCCATCCTTTCTATAGAGCTCGTAGCCGATTGAGAAATCGGCCCAGTTCTCCAGGAACCCGAAACCCTCCTTTCTGCACCAGCTCCTCAGCCACTTGTTAACTTCTCTAATCTCCCGCTGCCTTTCTGGTGTGGCTCGAGGTACCGGTAGTATTTCTGAAAATACTACCTTGGAGGTCCTAATCTTCAACTTTGCTCCTAGGTCCCTGAAATCTTTCTTTAGGACACTCCACCTAACAGTATAACAGTGTAAATTTGCTGTCCCCTCAAAATAACTCAACACACAGCCATTAATGTCTAAACTCCTGGCAACAAAAGTGAGTACATCCCTAAGTTAAAATGTCGAAACTTGGCCCAAAGTGTCAATATTTTTTGTGGCCACCATTATTTTCCAGCACTGCCTTAACCATCTTGGGCATGGAGTTCACCAGTTTTCCACTCCTCCATGAAGACATCACGGAGCTGGTGAATGTTAGAGACCTCGCGCTCCTCCACCTTCCATTTCAGGATGTCCCAGAGATGCTCAATAGGGTTTAGGTCTGAAGACATGCTTGGCTAGTCCAACACCGTTACCCTCAGCTTCTTTAGCAAGGCAGTGGTCGTCTTGGAGGTGTGTTTGGGGTCATTATCATGTTGGAATGCTGCCCTGCGGGCCAGTCTCCGAAGGGAGGGGATCATGCTCTGCTTCAGTTTTGGCATTTATGGTTCCCTCAATGAACTGTAGCTCCCCACTTCCGGTAGCACACATGATGCAGCCCTAGACCATGACACCACCATGCTTGACTGTAGGCAAGACACACTTGTCTTTGTACTCCTCACCTGGTTGCTGCCACACACGCTTGACACCATCTGAACAAAATAAATTTATCTTGGTCTCATCAGACCACAGGACATGGTTCCAGTAATCCACATCCTTAGTCTGCTTGTCTTCAGCAAACAGTTTGTGGGCTTTCTTGTTCATTATCTTTAGAAGAGACTTCCTTCTGGGATGACAGCCATGCAGAACAATTTGATGCACTGTGCGGCGTATGGTCTGAGTACTGAGAGGCTGACCCCCCCCACCCCTTCAATCTCTGCAGCAATGCTGGCAGCACTCATACATCTATTTCCCAGAGATAACCTCAGTTTCAGGGTCTTGCCAATCTTCCTATAGCCTAGGTCATCTTTATGTAGAGCAACAATTCTTTTTTCAGAGAGTTCTTTGCCATGAGGTGCCATGTTGAAATTCCAGTGACCAGTATGAGAGAGTGAGAACGTCAAATTTAACACACCTGCTCCTCATTCATACCTGAGACCTTTTAACACTAACAAGTCACATGACACAGGGGATGGAAATGGCTAATTAGGCCCAATTTGGACATTTTCACTTAGGGGTGTACTCACTTTTGTTGCCAGCGCTTTAGACATTAATGGCTGTGTGCTGAGTTATTTTGAGAGCACAACAAATTTATACTGTTATACAAGCTGTACACTCACTACTTTACATTGTAGCAAAGTGTAGTTTCAGTGTTGTCACATGAAAAGATATAATAAAATATTTACAAAAATGTGAGGGGTGTACTCACTTTTGTGAGATACTGTACCTATCTGTGGTGAAGTATATATCTATCTGTGGGGCTGTATACACCTATCTGTGGTGCAGTATATATCTATCTGTGGGGCTGTATATATCTATCTCTGGTTCTGTATATACCTATCTGTGGTGCTGTATATACCCCTAATTGTGGTGCTGTATATGCCCCTATCTGTGATGCTGTATATACCCCTATCTGGCGATGCTGGGCTGTATACTCCTGACACAATGGGTGGAATATACAAGGGTGGGGCTTATGAGAAGTGGGAGGGATCAAAAATGAAGGGCGGGATCTGGCACCCCCCATCCTAAAATTTCAACAGCCGCCACTGGTAGGTACCTATATATGTGAACAATTCATGACTATTCTTTAATTCAGCATGTTTGCATTAGTTATCCCACTCCATTGGAGCACTGCTATTTTAAGTGGTTGCTTTCAACTATGTCCTTTTTGGTATGTTTTTATTTTTTTTAACAGAAACAAATTTTATTAAGTACAAGCATATACAGTAACAATATCATGAACATAATGCTTTTTGCAGTGTAACAAAGAGCATAGATGGGTAGGTTAACATATACATTCAGTCATAGTAAATGCTGTGTTCAATGTTTACAATTGACCATAGAGCAGTGAATTAACAAAATAACCACAGGGCAAGTCCGTAATAGTCCTAGCAGGTCCCCTTGCTTATATCCTGAGGCAACAGTGGGGTAGGAGGGAAGGGGTGGGGATAAGGGAGGGGGGTTTAGGGGGGAGGGAAGGAAGAGAGGGAGGGGGGGAGCGGACCAAGTGAGGGAGGGAGAGGGGAGGGGGAGAAGGGGGGAGGGAAGGGAGCCCACAAGAGAGGAGAGGTCTGGGTCACCAGACCAATAGGATTATCTGTGAGAGAGAGTGGACCCATCTAGACATGGGTCTATTCACATGCAGCTATCCAATTCAACCATGTTTTGTCAATTTTTTTGGACAGTGTCTACTTTCGTAGGTGATTCTGTATAGTGGTAGTACTGCATTAACTACCTTTAGCCATGTACTGTAGCCCTGGGTGGGGGTCTGCAGACTTCCAGTGTATCAAAATTTCCCACCTATCATAAAACAGCATAAAAGTCAGACACAATTTGGTGCACCTGTCACCCTCCACATCCTCCATGTAGCTTAGCAGCATAAGTCGTGGGTCCAGGGTGATGTTCAATCTGCTCACGTCCCCCAGGGTGCCAGACACTGCCTCCCATTATGAGCGTATTTTAGGACAGGAACAGAAGGAGCCAGGTTCCAATGCACATCTGGTGCACATTGGATCACGCTGGGGGTATATAGCAGCTAGTCGCTGAGGAGTGTAATATACCCTGTGTATAAATTTCAACAGTATGAACTGATCCCTAGCCGAGATCAAGGAAGGGATTAATGTAGAGATACAGTCCTCCCATTCCTTCTCCCCCAGCTCTGGAATGTCCACCCTCCATTTGTTCATGGTTCATGTTGGCTTTGTGTCATAGGCCATGGTGAGGTATAGATACAGGGAGGATAATGGTTTTCCCATCACCCCGGAGACAAGGAGGCATTCCACAGAGTCCGATTCCAAAACCACTGGCTCCAGGAACTGAGCCCCGACAGCATGCCTCAACTGCCAGTAGCGGAAATCAAAGGACCTAGGCACCGAGTATGCTTCCCTCATCTCTTGAAATGATATGAACCTGCCATTGATCATTATGTATTTAAGTGTGGTAATCCCTTTCTTGGCCCACACAGACAGGGTTGGGGATGGTACGCAAATGAGGGAGTAAAGGGTTACCTCACAAAGGAGTGTAAGGCGAGAAGTGATGCAGTTTTTTGTGTTCTAGCCTGTTGCCAAACTACAACTGTTGCTCTCATAGGTTTTGTGATAGATGAGTGAGCCCTGACTCCCCTGAAGACTAAATTGCTAAGGGCCACATACGAGCCCAATACGGCTGCCTCCAATCTCACCGCAGGGTTTTGCCTGGGCTGGGAGAACCCCCGCCGTATCATGACAAGCACTGCCACCCAATAATAAAGCTGAAAATTGGGAAGCGCCAGGCCCCCACTCAAGATCGGAAGGTATAATATCCTTTTTGACACCCGAGGAGTTTGTCCAGCCCAGATAAAGGACACGACCACCCCCTAAACTTGAAGGAAGAAGGACCTCGGAATATGCGTTGGGGCGTTCCAAAAAAAAAAAAAAATACAGGAATTTTGGCAGATATACCATTTTCAGTAAGCTAACACATCCCACCGGTGTCAAGGGGAGATTACGCCAGGCTTCGCATTTTCGGGCAAACTGCGCCAGTAGGGGGTATACATTGCTCTCAACAGTGGCATCCACCCTCACCCTAGGTACGTAAATACCTCCACCCATTTCAGCGGTGTTTGCGTATCTATGCGGGGAACCGAGGGATGCAACGGGAACAGCACTGATTTCTCTCAGTTGATGCGAATACCGGAATATTTACCAAAATAGTCGAAGAGAGCCAACTCCGCCCGTAGAGAGGAGGAGGCACCCGCTAAGTATAACATGGAATTGTCAGCGTATAGTGACAGCTTTTCCTCTATTGGCTCCACAATTACGCCCCTCAATGGCTCCAAGGCCAGGACGAACAGGCCCGGGAGAGTGGACAGCTCTGATGAGTCCCCCTCCCAAGAGAGAAATATTCACAAAGGGTGTCATTGGTGGGAACTCGGGCCCGTGGGTTGGTGTACAACAGCCGTAGCCAAGATAGTAATTTGGGGCCAAGCCCAAATTTCACCAGGACCGCTCACAGATAGCCTCACTCGATAGCCTTCTCAGCTTTGAGTGAGTCCACCACCCGCACCCTGGCATAAGTGTCCATAGCTATGTGGGTATAGAGCTGTTTTATGTTTATATCCGTACCCCCAGGGCCTGACATGGCCTACCGGTAAACCAGGGAATCTCCCAGTGGGCCGGCCGCTTGGCTGCCTGGGGGCGCTTTGAGGGAAGCTGTGCCTGAAAAAAATATGGCTGCAGGGCCGGCCGACATGCAAGTGCGCATGCTGCCGCCTTCCCGAAAATAGCCGAACAGGTAGGGGCTTTCCCGAGCTGGGCTAGCTTCGGAACAGGAAATGGTAGAAGTTGACAGCACTCAATGAAAGTGAAGCAAATGGCAGTTTATTTCAAATGAAATCCATAGTTACATCCATAACATCCATGTACAGGAAACAGAACACAGGCATAAAGATTAACATGTTTTAAAAACCTCTGTCCGCTTATTCATAATTCATAAGTCATAAGTCAGATTATGACTAAGCGGACAGAGGTTCGTAAACGCGCTAATCTTTATACCATTTCCTGAGTCTTTCCAGCTTACGGACTGGACATGCACCTGTGAGGTGATGCTTTCATCAGCACACCTGAAGCGGCATACCTTTTGTTGAACACAACCATAGCTTTGGAACAGGCTCAGGAAAGCCATTTGGCTATTTTCGGGAAGGCGGGTGCATGTGCACTAACATGATGGTAAGTAAAGCAGTGGCGATCAGTGAAGTCTCCACTGGTGCCTTGCGGCCCCTCTCCGACTCCGCCTCCTTGCAACCAATGACACACAATTTCTGCTACTCATTGTGGGAGTCAAATAGCCTTAGAGTGGCTTCACCTCTCAGCTCGGCTCTCACTCTTACTTGCTTGCATCGGCTCCTGGGTAAGGCAAACTGAAAGGATGTAAAGAGGGCAGGGGGTGCTGATGTAAGGGGGAGGGGGGATTCTCTCTGATCTCTGGAGGTCTTTGAGTGGGGGACTGATATAAGGGGATTTTGTGCTAAGGAGGGTCTCTAAGAGGGATTACTGACTGCTGATCTAATGGTTGGTGATCAACCATTAGATCAGCAGCATCACCCTTAGAGACCCCCATTAGTACAAAATCCCCTTATATCAGTGCCCCCCCTTCCTTATCATTGATGCCTGTCAGCGCCGCCTCCCTGTGCCCATCATTGCCACATATCAGTGCCGCCTCTCAGTGCCCATCTTTGCACCATATCAATGCTGTCTATCAGTGGCCATCATTGCCGCCTATCAGTGCTGCCTCTCAGTGCCCGTCTTTGCCCCCTATCAGTGCCCATCTTTGCCACATATCAGTGCTGCCTATCAGTGCCCATCATTGCCGCCTATTAATGCCCATCTTTGCCACATATCAGTGCTGCCTCTCAGAGGCCATCATTGTCACATATCAGTGCCACCTCTCAGTGCCCATCTTTGCAACATATCAGTGCTGCCTATCAGTGCCGCCTATCAGTGTCGCCTATCAGTTCCCATCATTGCCGCCTATCAGTGCCCATCATTGCCGCATATCAGTGCCCATCATTGCCGCCTGTCAGTGCCCATCATTGCTGCCTATCAGTGCCCATCATTGCCGCATATCAGTGCCACCTATCAGTGACCATCAGTGTAACCTATCATTGCCCACCAGTGCCGCTTCATCAGCGCACATCAGTGCAGCCTATTAGTGCCCATCCGTGCTGCATATCAGTGCCCACGGTGATGCCTATCAGTGCCAGCTATCAGTGCCGCCTATCAGTGGCCATCAGTGTAGACTCATGGGTGCATATCAGCGATTTGTTCAGTTTTTTTTTGTTTATTTAGCATAAGATAAAACACCCCAGCAACACACACCCAAACCAGCCTCAGGGGATCGCCATCAATGCAGAAATCCAGACAGGGGTGTTGGTAGGAGCACAACTGCACGTCCTACCTGCGGGACATTTCAATCCAAGAGGCTGTTTCAAAAGGAGATGTAAAGAATAGTACGCAGTCTCCATCTTGTACCCTTAGCCTGGCAGGTAAAAGCATGCTGTACTTGTAGCCTTTTTCATGCAGCTTGGCACTGATCTGGTTGAATGACTTGCGTTGTCTCAACTGTGTATTCTGCGCTGGGTCTTCACTGTGTAGTCTGGGAATATAAGCAACTTCACATTCTCATATTTCAGCTCACCTTGAATGCGGGCCTCCCAGAGCACAGTGTCCCGGTCATGGTAGTGCAGCAGCTTATATATAAATGTGCGTAGCTGGGGCCTCTGGTCACCGGTACATGGTAGGCCTGCTCGATGGAAAAGTACTGAGAGAAGTGGGCTTTGGGTAGGAGAGAGAGAGAAGGAGATGCTCCACCAATGCCCCCAGATCTGAGCCCCCTGCCCCTTCAAGGAGACCGACAATCCTGAGGTTATTTCGGCGATTGCAGGTTTCTACCTCCTCAGGTCTGGCATCTAGGTGCTTTACCTTGATTTTTAGTGTCTGGAGGTCAGCGTGATGATCACACTGGGTGTCTTCAGCTTCGGACACCCTCCTCTCTACCTCTGTGACCTGCTCACGTAAGGCGTCCATGTCCCGGCGAATGAGGCTGACATTAGCCTGCACCAGGTCAATTTTAGCTGTGAGTGTTGTTTGGCAGGTAGTAATGGCCTGCATCAGTGTATAAAAGCCATCCTCGGCAGAGAAGGCCACAGCGCCTGCAGGGGATTCAGCCTGTGACTCCATGTCCTTGGTAAGTGAGCGGGAAGGCCCAAGCGTGGTCGAGGTGTTACCGGCAGCTGTGTTGTGTCGTTTCTGAGCTTGCCTTTTGTCATCGCCCAGAAGTGCAGGAGTGGGTTAGGGATGTAGTGGGCCTGGAGGAAGGGGTTTGATGCCAGACTTGGGAGCTCCTCTATAGTGGCTCCCAGTGCCATCTTTGACACGCCCACCCCTTTTTTGTATGTTTAGTGTGTCTTGAAAATAATCAAGTTCTGTTATTTCAGGGTTAATGAGCATTCACTTTGACAACTATCATTAACTGTTAGCAGACTTATGTACTTAAGTGCTAGGCTTAATAAGTCCTATGCCCTATTGTAGGACAATGAACCAAGTAGGCTGGAGAATCAGCAGACCAAAAAGAACTATGCTAAGTGCTGAAATCAAAAATTATTAGACACGATTTGGATACCCTTTTGTAAGAAACCACAGGTTTGTGGTTCTAAAACTCTTGCAGGACTAATCCCTCAAAAAACCCTACTACCATCAGTAATATATGTACTGTATATACAAAGAGTAAGAACACCACATGACAATACATTTTCATCAAATTAATTTGATATTTAACATGAAGAAAATCTATATCAACCTATCTAGTACATATATATTTATGGTCAATGGCTTTCCATATAGTCATACAGTAGTGTATAAAGTATCAGAGTTGAATATCCTGCTGAACGAGGCAATCATAAAGCTGTAAAACGCCAGTCACATAACTGCAATTACTCCCTGTCTTATCACTTTGGAGAAGGGCGGTATAGATGCATCATCCATCTTACACTGATTACTGGATTACAGGCATGCTGCCCCTTCAGTAGAGCATTATCATTATGTGGGATCCAGAGAAGAGGAAGGGAAGGCAAACTTACAGCACTAGCATGTATTTGTTTATGTGGATAGCTTGGTTAGAGAAAAAAACAGGAAACCCCTTCATTCTCATGCAGATTTGCAGGATCCCCAAGTATCTACTGCACCTTGCGCTACTTCTACAAATAAAAAGAACCATAATGTTTACTGTGAAGGATAGTAATGTAATCCTCCTACTTTTAAAATGTAAGTTTTCATTCACTTTAAAAACAATTGACTACACCTTTAATACAATGGAGATGCCATATGGTTTTATAACTACAAGTGTGATTTACCACTTAGGAAGTGGGTTTTAATACCCAAAAAATGTTGTTCCAGTATTCCTCTTCATTTCAGCATTGGGTTTGTTTCACCTTTTTGCGACACAATATGCATTTGTACTTATTTTATTTTACTACCAATCATATTATATATACTATATGTCAGATGGGCCTATTTGCAGCATATTTATTGTTGTGGGGTGTGCTTAATTTTTTATTTTACACATGCTGGAATGTAATCAGTGTTTTCTCCTATTTTTCCTATTTCTAGGCACACACATATATGCCATGGCAGTGGCCGCTTCTTCTCTGTCTTCTAAGACGAAGCGCGTCAGTTTGTGCTGTTTAGCTGCTATTGCGTTGTTGCTGAATGAAAGATTTTAACCAAGCGCTTTTTACTACATGGACATGTGAGTGTTGCTATTTTATAATAAATACCCTTTTCCACACAGATTTACTCTATATGGAGTTTCTTTATCTCTTTTTGAACATACTCATTCCCAAACGAGACACACAGATGCTTAAACCCTGGTCGTCTGTACAAGAGATGATTGCACTATTGATGTAGAGATTATCCCATATCGGTGTGAAATAGGAGAGACATGGAAATTCCATTGTTGGTGTGTTACACCCCCTGCCTGGTTGACCAAGTAGGCGTATGCCATTCTAGGTCCACTTGTTCTAGTAAGCTCCCAACTCCATTTTCTCAAATCTTCCCTTTGGATTGCACAAATGAACTTTTTCTCCTTTGGATTGCTCGTGTGAACTTCTCTTTATTTGTCTACCTCAGAACATCTTTATTAAAGAGGAAGTAAACCCAGATGGGGTTTACTTTCCTCTACATGCCCCAGTAATGTAGAAGCATAATGGGCTACTATGCATCGCATAGTAGCCCATTATGTGCCACTTACCTGCAAACAAAGCCTGCGATGTCCAGCGCTGTCCCCTGTGCAGGCAGCATCCATCTTCAGCCCCTCTTCCTTCCGGGGCTGCAATTCCGGTGCCGTGACTGGCCAGAATCGCGTAACGTCACTCATGCGCGCGGGAGCCGCCAGTCACGGCACAGTCGCAGTGGAGGAATGGCAAAGAGGCTGTTTCTTCCACTGCGCATGTACCGACATGACGTCGGTACAGCAAATACCCTGCATATCTCCTGAACCGTACAGGTTTAGGAGATATGCAGGGCACCTACAGGTAAGCCTTATTATAGGCTTACCTGTAGGTTAAAGTGGTTGTCATAAGTTGACAACCACATTAACTGGTGGATCTTCCATTAAATAATACTATGGACACATTTATATACTGAAACAGTTGCACTTTATAGTTTGCACATTATTGTATATTTGTCTACCTCATCAATTCATTAAGTGGTATTGATACTTTTTGCACATTAGTAATATGATTTTATTGTCATTTTGCACATAGATGATTAGTATCTGACCTTATAAGGTCTTTTTACCAAAAAAGATTTAGAGCTGCACTTTTTGTCACATTTTTGGTTTACAATATTGTCTGTTGTTGTGCTGGATGCTCACTTTATATATCAAGATTAGCGTGGTATTTTGCCTTACAAATTTCTACATAGTGGCCTGCATTTGCTGAATGGGCCACAAAATGCAGGCTGTGCTGTGGAGTAATTTAACAGATTAGCGTAGAGAGTATGGCGATATGCGCTTTCTATTATAAATGAGCCCCTAAGTTTATTATTGTTGGCTTATAAGGACTTGTAAAAGACACGACAAAGAAAACTCAGAGAAATAACATAAAGATAATGCCTTAGGGAGAAAAGACTCATGGCTGGTAAGGATGAAATGTATACAGTTTGTTATATACGTTTAATTTGACTTGACGTTTAGCAACAAGTAGTTGAACCTGAGACTTCCTGATGATAATTTCTGGTGTAACAGCAGGAAAATTATTTCCGCCTACATTTGTTTTTCCAGTTGTTTTGCTACTTCTAGGACACCTCAAATGCAAACAAAGATATCTGCTGTTTTATGGCTTAGCCAGTTTCTTATATTTCTCCCGTGAAATGATATGTTTTCTTCTCGCTCTCTGGGACCAGTAAAAATACTGATCTAAAGATTTTGGCGACGGCAAGTGGAAAGTTCTTAATGTCCGATCTCCATGAATCCAAGGAAATTTGGAACAAAATCTTACCAAACGCAACAGCATTCTCTTTCTGTTTTTCACAGTCATACCTACGTTACTGAACTTTTACCGGGCTAAATGTAAACAGTAGTGTGAGCTTTTTGAAAACTAAGAGAATAACATTTTTAATAATATTAGACAGAATAAAGAATTAAGGTCTGAAAATAGAACTTTATAATCTGTATTCACATTGCTCATTTTATCAGCTTTTAAAATACTGAGCGCTTCATAAACATTTATATAAAAAGAAAGGGAATTGAAATGACATCAGGCTGGAACCTGGACCCACAAGTTATTATACTAGTCCTAGTAAAGAAGGAAAAAGAGCCTCAGGCATGATACAGAGTCCTTTTTGTTAGAAATAATAGAACAGCTACATAAACTCTTTAATAATTTAACGTGTTATAGCAGTGGTCTCCAAACTGCGGCCCAGGGGCCAGATGCGACCCTTTGCTTGTTTTTTTCCGGCCCTTGGGGCCAGCGATGGTGCACTGTCATCTCCTCTAATGCCAAAGATGCACTGTTTACTCCTACTGACACCAGTACAATTTCTACTTCCAATGGCCACAGTCCAGCCCCCCTAAAGTCTGAAGTTTGGAGAGCCCTGTGTTATAGGGTTCATGTACAGTCTCAGAAACAAGTATGATTTACTATGCTTTCAGGGGAAAATGGCTTGCTTTTGCACTGCCTTGAATTTCTTCTGAGTTGCTTTCAATTTGGCTGCTTCAGGCTGCTTATGTATTACTTTTGAAATTGCATTGGCTGAAGTTATTAACTACTTGCCTACTGGGAGCTTAAATCCACTTCCTAACCAGACCAATTTTCAGATTTCAGTGCTCTCACATTTTGAATGACAATTACAAATTATACCCATATAAAAATGTTTGTCCTTTTTTCACACAAATATAGCTTTCTTTTGGTAGTATTTAATCACCACTATTTTTGCACTATAAATGAATAAAGACTGAAAATATTGTAAATATAATAGTTACAAAATGCAATTGAAAATAATTTTTCTTTGTTTCTGTTATATACTTTTGCAAATTAGTAATTTTTCTTCATACATTTTGGCCAAAATTTATACTGCTACATATCTTTGGTAGAAATAACTCAAATAAATGCATATTATTTGGTCTTTGTGAAAGTTATTGCGTCTACAAGCTATGGTGCCAATCATTGAAAATTGATCACACCTGATGTACTGACAACCCTAATAAGCTAGGAATGTACAAACACCCCCCCCCCCCCCATGAACCCCTTTTTTAGAGAGTAGACAGTCCAAGCTATTTAGTAAGAGACATGGTGAGTTTTTTGAAGTTGTAATTTTTCCCACAATTCTTTGCAAAATTAAGAATTTTTTCTTTTATTTAATTTTTTTTCATAAACTTGTCATATCAGGTTATTTCTCTCACATGGCATATGCATTCATGCAACTACACCACAAAACACATTCTACTACTCCTCCTAAGTATGGCGATACCGCATGTGTGCCACTTTTACACAGCCTGGACACATACAGAGGCCCAACATGCAGGGAGCACCGTCAGGCATTCTAGGGACATAAATTACACATTTAATTTCTTGACTACCTCTTACAGTTTGAAGGCCCTGGAGTACCAGGCCAATGGCACAAAAAATGAACCCATTTTGCAAAGTAAACAGCCCAATGAATATTCTATGAGACATTATGAGCCTTTTGAACATGAGATTTTTTTCCACAACATTTTGGAAAATGTGGAAAGAAAATGAAAAACGTATTTTTTCTTATACAAAGTTGTCAATTCATAAGATATTTATAACACATAGCATGTACATAGCAAAAATTATGGCCCAAAATACATTCTGCTACTCGTCCTTAGTATGGCGATACCACATGTGTGGGACTTTTCCACGGCCTGGACATACAAAGGCTCAACATGCAGGGAGCACCATCAGTTGTTCTAGGAACATACATTTCAAATCTAATTTGACTACCTATTACACTTTTATGAGGCACTGATGGGCACTGTAGTGGCATGGATGTAGATGGATGAGCCAGGGGTAAATCATGGATGTGGATGGATGAGCCAGGGATGAAGCATGGATGTGGATGGCTGAGCCAGGGATGGAGCATGGATGTGGATGGATGAGCCAGGGATGGAGCATGGATGTGGATGGATGAGCCAGGGATGGAGCATGGATGTGGATGGATGAGCCAGGTATGGAGCATGGATGTGGACTGATGAGCCAGGGATGGAGCATGGATGTGGATGGATGAGCCAGGGATGGTGCATGGATGAGCATGACTGTGGATGGATGAGACAGGGATGGAGCATGGATGAGCCAGGGATAGATGGATGAGCCAGGGATGGATTAGCCAGGGATGGATGGATGAGCCAGAGATGGAGCATGGATAAGCCACGGATGGATGGATGAGCCAGGGATGGGAGAGCCAGGGATGGGTGAGCCAAGGATAGATGAGCCAGGGATGGGGGAGCCAGGGATATATGAGTCAGGGATGAACAGATGAGCCAGGGATGGGTGAGCCAGAGATGGATGAGCCAGGTATGGGTGGGCCAGGGGTGAATGGATGAGCCAGATATGGATGAGTCAGGGATGGATGAGCCAGGGATGGATAAGCCAGGGATGGATGAGCCAGGTATGGGTGAGCCAGGGATGGGTGAGCCAGGGATGGATGGATGAGCCAGGGATGGGCACAGATCAGCTCTGTGCGCAGTTCAGATCGGCTTGAGGAGAGGGGAGGAGCCGAACGGAACATGCTCTGGTTTGTTTACAAGTGATCACTCTGTCCATTGGACAGAGTGATCATGTGGTAAAGGGCCACTGTCATTGGCCCTTTACCCCAATCCGTGACACGCTGGGTCTAGGAGACCCGACTGTCACGGACATTCCCAGATGCAGGCCCCAGGGGGAGTGTGGGAGCGCAATCCTGGGAGGATGTCATAGTATGCCCTCCCAGAGTTATCTGACCGCCCTGTAGCCGTCATTCGGCTATGGCCCTGGTCAGCAAGTGGTTAAAGTAGAATTCTAAGATAAGCCTAACTAGTCCTAAAAATGCTCCCTCCCCCTCCTAACACCTATGCTGACTAACCTGTGTAAGAAAGATGTACATGCTTATCTATTTTCTCCAGTCCTGTCATGTGATCCTGCACCTCTGTGTCAATCTTTCTTACACAGATTAGTCATCATAGGAGTTGGTAGGGGGAAGGGAACATTTTTAAGACTAGTTATGTTTGGCCTGAAATTCTACTGAAAGATGCAAGCTTTTGGGAAAACATAGATCTGCTCTTCAGTAACTGTTCAATCGTTCACGATTCTTCAGATTCTTTAGATACAGGAAAGTGTAATACATTGTGGTATCTCTCACCATAGTAGTATCTTCCATCATGACTTTGGTGAAAGGTATGTTTGCATTGTATTATTAAAGCGAGTTCCACCTGCTTTAAAGGAAGGTGATCCCCGACATGCCACAATTGTCATGTCATTTTTTTGGGGGGGAGGGACTGGGGACCCTGTTTTCACAGGGTCCCAGGTCCACTTCCTCTCCTAGAGCCGCTAAGCCGGAAGGAAGTTCATCTCCCCCCCCTCTCGGCGATCTTCTGGGACACGTCAAAGGTCCCAGAAGATACACCGGACATTCACAAAGTGCAGCGCAACTCGCACATGCGCAGTGCGTGCCCACCTTCGAAGCCAAAGCCAGGTGCCCACACTTGTGAAGCCGGTGCTGCCGAGAGGAGGGGGAAAAGAACGAGCCCTAGGGTGACCCAGCTGGAGCCTGGGACTTTTTGTAGCTGCTGACTTTTAACTGGGTGGAACTCCGCTTTAATTTACAGACATGTGCCTCCTCCTCCTCACTTTCCTTCTCTCAGGCACCCAAGTACAATCAGTGACCTCGTCATCCCATCCCTCCTCGTCACTGGAGCAAACTTGGCAGTATGCTGCAGCTGGGGGAACATGACTGCTAGTTTCTTGTCCTTCTGTGGCACCCCCTCTCTCTAGACTCATGCTAGTCCCTTCATCAACCTGGGAACCAACATCGGAGCCTTCAAATTGCTGCGCATCCTCCATCAGCCTGGTGATCCAGAGTGGCCTGACTTGACTCCTGTCCCCTGGTCCTTAGGCAGGTAAGTGCTGTGCTTTGCTGTGTACTGACTGGCTGCAATACCTGTGTACTGACAATACCTGTGTACTGGCTGGCTGCAATACCTGTGTACTGACAATACCTGTGTACTGGCTGGCTGAAATACCTGTGTACTAGCTGGCTACAATACCTGTGTACTGGCTGGCTGAAATACCTGTGTACTGGCTGGCTGCAATACCTGTGTACTGACAATACCTGTGTACTGGCTGGCTGCAATACCTGTGTACTGGCAATACCTGTGTACTGGCTGGCTGCAATACCTGTGTATTGACAATACCTGTGTACTGGCTGGCTGCAATACCTGTGTACTGGCTGGCTACAATACCTGTGTACTGGCTGGCTGAAATACCTGTGTACTGGCTGGCTGCAATACCTGTGTACTGGCTGCAAAATACCTGTGTACTGGCTGGCTACAATACCTGTGTACTGGCTTGTGCAATACCTGTGTACTGGTTGGCAGAAAAACCTGTGTACTGGCAATACCTGTGTACTGGCTGGCTGCAATACCCATGTACTGACAATACCTGTGTACTGGCTGGCTGCAATACCTGTATACTGGCTGGCTACAATACCAGTGTACTGACTGGCTGCAATACCTGTGTACTGGCTGAAATACCTGTATACTGGCTGGCTACAATACCTGTGTACTGGCTGGCTGCAATACCTGTGTGCTGGCTGCCTGCAGTACCTGTGTAATGGCTGGCTGCAATACCTGTGTACTGGCTGGCTACAATACCTTTGTACTGGCTGGCTGCAATACCTCTGTACTGGCTGGCTGTAATACCTGTGTACTGGGCTGGCTGCAATACCTGTGTACTGGCTGGCTGCAATACCTGTGTGCTGGCTGCATACTGTGTTGCTGGCTGCAATATACCCCACCTGTGATGCTGGGGCTGTATACTGTGTCCTGTGATGCAAAGCTGTATACTCCTGACACAATATGCGGAATACAGGGGACAGAGTAGGTGGATTCTATAAGAGGTGGGGTTTATGAGAAGTGGGAGTGATCAAAAAGGAAGGACGGGGCATGCGCCCCCATCCTAAAACTTCACCAGCCGCCACTGCATGTGGGGTCAGGACAGGTACAGAAGAAGGAAGGGGGTGGGATGGGGGGAATCTGGAAAGTCATAGACCCAAAGTGTAGGAGGAGAGGAGAAATGTGGCCAGCTGATCGGTGTCCAGTCACAGGAATAATCGATTTATTAGGATGTGTGATTGTGTTACTGACGAGGAAGAAGCCTGCTCTGTGCTGATTTCCACCATAAGGCTGCAATATTTTCCTCCCCTCCTCTGCTGGAACTTCACCAGCGACCCCCTCCCTCCAGAGAATTGTACTATCCACCCCTTCCTTGTACCCACCCGGCCCTGCCTATAGACAGTACAGTGGTGCTCAAAGTAATGTCTGCACGGCTCACACAGCCATTACTTTGACATTCGGTCTGTCACTGAAACCGGCCCACTGAGCCATCGGCCCACCTGTAAACTCCCTGTAGTCCCAATGGCCAGTACCAGTGCCTGACACCACCGAATGCACTGCCTATATAGTCTACACTGAATGCAGAGTATATATATATATATATATATATATATATATATTTATACAGTATCCCCCAAAAGTGAGTACACCCCTCACATTTTTGTAAATATATTATTATATATTTTCATGTGACAACACTGAAGAAATGACACTTTGCTACAATGTAAAGTAGTGAGTGTACAGCTTGTATAACATTGCAAATTTTCTGTCTCCTCAAAATAACTCAACACACAGCCATTAATGTCTAAACCGCTGGCAACAAAAGTTAGTACACCCCTAAGTGAAAATGTCCAAATTGGGCCCAAAGTGTCAATATTTTGTGTGCCCACCCTTATTTTCCAGCACTGCCTCAACCCTCTTGGGCATAGAGTTCACCAGAGCTTCACAGGTTGCCACTGGAGTCCTTTTCCACTCCTCCATGACGACATCACGGAGCTGGTGGATGTTAGAGACCTTGCGCTCCCCCACCTTCCATTTGAGGATGCCCCACAGATACTCAATAGGGTTTAGGTCTGGAGACATGCTTGGCCAGTCCATCACCTTTACCCTCAGCTTCTTTAGCAAGGCAGTGGTTGTCTTTGAGGTGTGTTTGGGGTCGTTATGTTGGAATACTGCCCTGTCTCCGAAGGTAGGGGATCATACTCTGTTTCAGTGTGTCACAGTACATGTTGGGTGTTATGGATCTGCACTAACAATTCAGGTCCTGTCTGTTTGCTTACCTCTCTGCTCTGTGTTTCAGCTTAGGGACCGAGCCCTCACACCTGAATGTAATCTCCTACTAGCATGGCTCAGCCCACAGGAAAGAGTACATAAGTCTGTGTGCTGCAAGCCTAGTTGCCAATCAATATTGTGTGTTTGGCTTGTGTATTTGCTCCTGCCATGTGCTCTTTGTTTGTTCTCGTGTACCGATCTTGGCATGCTCTTGACCTTCCTTGTCTGCTAGTGTCCCCGATCTTGGCTCGTTCTTCAATCTTCCCTGTCTGCTAGTCACGCCGACCTTGGTGTGCCTCCTATCTGTTCTGTCTGCTTGTAGCCCTGACCCTTGGCTCTCCCATTGACCTCCTCTTGCTATCTTGCACTGCTGCTTTCTCTCCATTCACCTGTAGTCTGCCGGGAACGTGAGTTGGGGGACCCCGGGGGCTGCGACCTGGATCCAGTTGCAGCCAAGTCCATCCTCACCATCAGAGGCTCTGGTGAACACCTACCCACTCTTAGACTCCGCGCCCTGGGGAAGCCTACACTCTAGTTCCCTGTGCAATCTGTTTCAGGGTCCCAGCAGTCCCGCCTCCCTGCACCATCCTGATCTCTTGTCGCAGCAGTCAGCTACAGGTTCACAACCTCAGTGGTGCACTTCGCACTTCAGTGGTGCGATTCACATCCAAGCGGTGTGCATCTGTCATCTGACCCTAGGTGACCCGACATTAGCATTCATGGTTCCCTCAATAAACTGTAGCTCCCCAGTGCCGGCAGCACTCATGCAGCCCCAGACCATGACACTCCCACTACCATGCGTGACTGTATATATTAGGCTATATATATATATATATTACTACACTGCCTGTAGTGTATTATATACTGTACACCACCGAATGCACTATATAGTCTACACTGAATATATATATATATATATATATATATATATATATTGTGACAGCTGGCGGGTAAAGACACCGGGTTGCGTGCAGGATGGCAGGTACATTTGCCCTAGATTTAAGCTGTATGCAGACTTATACCACTAAGGGGAGTCTTGCAGGTGTAGAGGTAATGAGCTCAGCTGAGGTGAGCTGGCTCAATAAGGCCTCTACAAGAACTCCCAGCAGATATAGGTGAGAGCTCCACCCTGGAACCAGGTTCTGTGTCATGTCAACAGACTGGGGAGTGTAACAGCTTGTCTGGTAAGAAGCCTGTGTGGCTGACTGTCTTCAGTGAGAGATAGGAGCGGTAGGCTGTACCCAGCTAACAGACAGGGAAACCTATTGTGTAGTCAGTGGCCAAGTGGCCTAGGATTTATTTTGTTGTCTGTTTTATTTGGCTGTTTTTTTTCACGCTGTAACTAGTGAGAATAAACTACCTTTTTTCTTTCATCTGAAACTACTGTCTCGCTGTGCCTAAATTGTGTAGTGAACCCTTCCAGGGGGTCAAACACACCCGTTGCAGAGCTAATGCCCTTACAGTGGTGAAGGACGTGGGCAGTTTTTTTTTTTTGTGAAAGGCCAGCATGGAAGAAATACTGAGACAGCTTGCTGTAGCAGATATTAATCAGCAACAAACTAATGCTAACCAACAACAAACGAATGCTAGTTTACAACAAGCAAACGCTAATCAGCAGCGAGCTCTCCAGCAATATATGGGAGCCCAGCAGCAATCTGAGGCTCGCTTAATTTAGTTTTGCAGAAGCAAGAGCAGAGACTTCAACAGCAAATGGATGCCATAACATAACAGCATCGACAGACCAGTGAGGCGAGTGGTTCCAGTAATACATCATCATTTTGTGTGAGCCGTTTATTGCCAAAAATGACTGGGGAGGATGATCCGGAAGTGTTTCTGACCACATTTGAAAGGACTGCAGAAAGAGAAAAGTGGCCTAAGGAGTAGTGGGCTGGATTGGTGGCTCCTCTATTGGCTGGTGAATCGCAGAAAGCGTATTATGACCTAGAGCCGGAACAAGCAAAAAACTATGTTGTGCTAAAAAGAGAAACATTGGCATGGCTGGGTGTCATCCTGGCTGTCCGGGCTCAGCATGTGCATAACTGGACTTTTCAACTTGAAAAGCCCCCTAGGTCGCAAATGTATGATCTCATTCACCTGGGCAGGAAGTGGCTGCAACCTGAAACTTTGACCAAATATTGTGGAGCGTGTAGTAATGGTTCGGTTCCTGAGATCTCTACCTACTGCTATCCAAAAGTGGGTAAACCATGGAAACCCGGACACGGCCGACGAGCTTGTGGATCTGGTAGAGAGGTACTTGGCTACAGAGAACCTGACCGCCTCTCCCAGGGACTCACGGACTTTCCACCCTAAGATCAGACCATCCCCAGCGGCGGGTAAGATGACTTCAAGGGGTAAGGGTGGAGAGAGTGAGAGGGCGGGAAGTTTGCATAATGTATGGCGGCCGCAGTCAAAGTCGCAGGAAGTAGCGTAAAAGTTTATTTGTTATTGTTGCCGGCAAGAGGGACATATTGCAGCCAATTGCCCAGTTGTGGATGAGCCTATGGAATGTGACTATCTAAGAGACAGACGTCAGTCGCTGTTTGCGACAGTTGCATGCACTGCCACTCGGGGAACTGAAAAACATTTATGCAAAATGTGTATTAACCACTTGCCGACCGCCAACCGCAGGTTGACGGCGACAAAGTGGTTCGATATCGCAAATCGCCGTCATACGACGGTGGCTGCGAGATCGCGCACTGTGAGCGCGCACGCGCTGCCGTAGGAGCGCGCGCTCACTGTGTTCGGGGAGGGCCAGGGAGCGATGCCCCCCCCCTGGGTGAAAGAACGGAGGTCCATGTAAGTAAACACGGACCTCCTTTCTGTGAGAGGGGGAAGGGCTGTGATCACAACCTTCCTCTACATGGAAGCTGTGATCACTTCCCCTTCTAGGGCAGCCCACACACAGTTAGAACACGCCCAGGGAACACAGTTAGCCCTTAGAGCGCCCCCTGCAGGTTAACCCCTTCACTGCCAATGGCATTTACACAGTAATCAGTGCATTTTTATAGCACTGATCACTGTATAAATGCCAATGGTCCCAAAAAAGTGTCAAAATAGTCCGACATGTCCGCCCCAATATCGCAGTACCGCTAAAAATCGCAGATCGCTGCCATTAATAGTAAAAAAAATAAAATAAATAAAAACCCCAAAAATGAATTCTCATCATCCGTAAACGCGGGCCACTTTTGCGCAAACCAATCAATAAATGCCCATTGCAATTTTTTAAATCACAAATATGAGGAAGAATATAAATCGGCCAAAACTGATGAAAAAAAATGTTTTTTTGTATTTTTTTTTTGGATTTGTATTTTAGCAAAAAGTAAGAAATGTGGGTTTTTTTTGCAAAATTGTCGCTCTTCTTTTGTTTATAGCGTCAATCAGAAATGACGCAGCGATGATCAAATACCACCAAAAGAAAGCTCTGTTTGTGGGAAAAAAAGGACGCAAATTTAGTTTAAGTACAATGTCGCACGACCGCGCAATTGTCAGTTAAAGCGACGCAGCGCCGAATCGCAAAAAGGGCTCTGGTCCTAAAGTGTGAAATCCTTCTGGGGCTGAAGTGGTTAATGATAAAAGTGTTGTTGTGTTGCTAGATTCAGGTAGTCTGGTAACATTGATCAAGGCTGAATTAGTTACTACCGAGGTCTCTGGGAATAACAACGTGGCTGTTAATTGTGTACATGGGGACACCAGAGAGTATCCTGTGGCTAAAGTGTTTTCTGAGACCCCCAAAGGTAACATAACTCATCAGGTGGGGTTGGTGCCTCACTTACCACATGATGCTATTGTGGGGAGGGATTTTCCAAAATTCTGGGAACTCTGGGATGGTCCTGAACCCCCCCCCCCACAGAGGCCCCTAGAGGCCAGGAAGAGGAATCCCAGGTATCCTCTGAGAATGGTGAGACTTCTCCAGATTTTCCCTTGTCGGTGTTGGCAGGAGAGACTCGGGAAACTGGGGAGGAACCAACATCTTCAGACGAAAACATGCCGTCTGTAGAGTTCTCTGATTTAGAGGTTCACAGGGAAAATTTAGTCACAGAACAGGTAAAAGACCCCACCCTGATAAAGGCGTGGGAAAATGTGGTAAAGATAGATGCTGACCTAGTGAACCCAGATCAGTCCTGCAGTTACCCATACTTTATGGTGGAAAGGGATCTGTTGTATCGGGTTGCCCAAAAGGCGGATGAAACCATTGAGCAACTTGTGTTACCCAAACCCTATAGGAAGTTGGTATTGGAATTAGTCCATGGGCACATTTTGGGAAGTCATTTGGGGGCAGAGAAAACCAGAGAGAGAGTATTGCAAAGGTTCTATTGGCCTGGGGTCATGAAGTAAATAGAAAATTATTGTTCCTCCTGCCCTGTGTGTCAGAAGTCGGCACCTTTGTCGCATTTCCGTAACACTGGTACCTCTCCCCATCATTGAGGTTCCCTTTGAGAGGATTGCAATGGATTTGGTTGGTCCGATACTGAAGTCCGCTAGGGGGCATCAGTACATTTTGGTCATAATGGACTATGCCACCCGCTAGCCTGAAGCGATCCCTCTTAGAAATACCTCCGCCAAGACTATAGCCAAAGAGCTATTTCTGGTCTTCAGCCAAGTGGGTATTTGTAAGGAATTGCTTACAGACCAGGGTACCACATTTATGTCCAGGGTAATGAAAGAGCTGTGCAAGTTGTTCAAAGTGACACAATTACGTACATCTGTGTATCACCCTCAAACAGATGGGTTGGTTGAAAGGTTCAACAAAA
>BLSH010241806.1:1273092-1294592 GCA_018402905.1 Glandirana rugosa
TGATTTAGAGGTTCACAGGGAAAATTTAGTCACAGAACAGGTAAAAGACCCCACCCTGATAAAGGCGTGGGAAAATGTGGTAAAGATAGATGCTGACCTAGTGAACCCAGATCAGTCCTGCAGTTACCCATACTTTATGGTGGAAAGGGATCTGTTGTATCGGGTTGCCCAAAAGGCGGATGAAACCATTGAGCAACTTGTGTTACCCAAACCCTATAGGAAGTTGGTATTGGAATTAGTCCATGGGCACATTTTGGGAAGTCATTTGGGGGCAGAGAAAACCAGAGAGAGAGTATTGCAAAGGTTCTATTGGCCTGGGGTCATGAAGTAAATAGAAAATTATTGTTCCTCCTGCCCTGTGTGTCAGAAGTCGGCACCTTTGTCGCATTTCCGTAACACTGGTACCTCTCCCCATCATTGAGGTTCCCTTTGAGAGGATTGCAATGGATTTGGTTGGTCCGATACTGAAGTCCGCTAGGGGGCATCAGTACATTTTGGTCATAATGGACTATGCCACCCGCTAGCCTGAAGCGATCCCTCTTAGAAATACCTCCGCCAAGACTATAGCCAAAGAGCTATTTCTGGTCTTCAGCCAAGTGGGTATTTGTAAGGAATTGCTTACAGACCAGGGTACCACATTTATGTCCAGGGTAATGAAAGAGCTGTGCAAGTTGTTCAAAGTGACACAATTACGTACATCTGTGTATCACCCTCAAACAGATGGGTTGGTTGAAAGGTTCAACAAAACCCTAAAACAAATGTTAAAAAAGGTGGTAGATCGAGATGGAAAATATTGGGACTGTTTAATACCCTACATGATGTTTGCTATTCGGGAAGTACCACAATCCTCTACTGGGTTCTCGCCCTTCGAGTTACTCTATGGGAGACACCCAAGAGGGCTGTTGGATATCGCCAAGGAAACTTGGGAAAGTGAGAGTTCTCCCCACCAGAGTGTGATTGAGCATGTTGCTCTAATGCAAGATAGAATTGCACAAGTAATGCCAATCATCAAGGAACACTTGGCCCAAGCACAGTTGGCACAGCAAAGGGTGTATAACCCCAAAGCCAAGACCCATACTTTTTCACCAGGGGATAGGGTGTTGGTACTAATCCCTACGGTTGAAAGCAAATTCCTGGCCAAATGGCAGGGCCCTTACGAGTTAATTGAACAAGTGAGTGAAGTGAACTACAGGGTCAGACAACTAGGACGGCGAAAGCCAGAACAGATATACCACATTAATCTGTTGAAAGTCTGGAGGGATAGGGAAGTTCAACGAATGCTTGAATTAGGTGTGATAGAAGAGTCCCAGAGTGACTGCTCCAGCCCGATCGTTTTAGTGCCCAAACCCGATGGGAGCTGGCCATTTTGTAACGATTTCCGGCAGTTGAATAAAATTGCAAAATTTGACACCTACACCATGCCATGCATAGAGGAACTGATCGACCGGCTTGGAACAGCCCGGTACATGACGACCCTTGATCTCACGAAGGGGTACTGGCAAATTCCCCTAGCTGAATCAGCGAAGGAGAAAACGGCATTTGTAACACCCTGCCTTTGGCCAATTATGGCTCTCGCAGCAGAGCACGCTGTGATTGGCCAAAGCATGCAGGTCAGGTACATGCTTTGGTCAAACGTAAGAGGGCAATGCATTGCAATCACGCATTGCATTACGGAGCATTCCGCGTTGCTCAGATTTGCCGTTATTTCCCTATAATGTTTGCTATTACGTTTGACTCAAACATTGGGCCCATCCCTAGTGGGAATGTTAGCAAAGCAAGACAATGCATTTGGGGGGGTGTGTTTATTTTGCTGAATTTCTAGTTGGGTTAAAGCAGTGGGCAGTGGCGGCGGCTGCTAAATATTTCGGGGGTGGGGGGCTGGGCGACGGATGGGAAGGCGGCGATCACCACAAGCAGGAGGCAATCACCACAAGTGGTAGATGAACGGTGGACGGGTTGGCGGCGATTGCTGCAAGCACCCCCCACACCCCGAGCCCGTCCTTTTTTGAAGCCAATTAGAGCCTCGGGCTCTAATCATGTACCCACATTGCACTCAATGCGTCCAGCGCCCTGCATGTAGATTAGGGGCGGCACCCCTGTGCCCGTATGAACGGACCACCACTGGCAGTGGGGATAGTGAGGATTGTCCAGTGATATGGAGGATTTTGTAGAAGGGAGTCATTGAGACATGATTTTTGTTGCTGTACACTATGGATAATATGGTTAGTGAGTGGTCAGACCAGGTCATAGATCCAATGTTGCAAGAAGGGTTCCATACCAATGCATGATGACTAATAAAAAGATAGTTGGGGTGATTATAGGATTCATTGATAGAAGAATAGAAGGTGTAATTCCGGACATGGAGATGGAGGACTCTCCATACATCGACTGGTTTAGTTTGATAAAGACAAACCCAAATGTATATTTTTTTAATGCAGATAGGATGTCACTGAATTTAAACTGGTAAGAGCCTCTTGCAATCCTGTTCAGCAGAGTTCAAATTGTGAGAGGGAAAAGTCATACAAGGGGGCAATTAGTTGTGCTCATGTGCTAACCAGGCACATGCTGATAGGAGTAGAGTGACAGAGAAATTAGCTCATCAGAAACTTTCCTTTTAACTATCCAGTTGCAGGCTGTGGGAGAGACAGGGCTTGCCCTGCTAGACAGGACTGTGTTGTGTGGTAGAGCTGTGTAAAGCCAGAACTGGATGAACACTGTGCGTGTCACCACTACTATAATAATAGTAACATATTGCCGTTTTATTATTACAAAATTTAGGTTGAGCAGAACCTCAAAGCTACCAGAGCAAATATCAAAACTGTTGAATTGGTAGTTTGCAGTGGCTGAGCACTGTCACAGCTATATAGAAGATAGCATGAAGAAGTTAAAATAGTTTACCCATAGTAATGTATATTACTAGTGCATTTATAACATAATGTTTGCATATTGTCAATGACATACTTACAGTGGTGCATTATTCTTAGATCTACCTAGATGATATGTCCTAGTTTAATTCTTTTAATTAATGCTTTTCAGTATTTTCAGATGGTATATTTGGATTGTTACTGCACAGTAAGAACTGGCTAACATTTAAGATCCTGGCTTGACTTCTGTATTTGGCTTTTCACTTGACAGAACAAGCCTAATCAAAGTAAGTAATTTCAATGGCCATTATAGTTCATAACTTCCAACACGAACGTCTAGGAATAAAAGCTACAGGGCAACTACAGTACAGACTTGTGGCATATACAGTGATTATAGTATGGACTGTGTAGAACATCTAGAAATCAAAGTAGGTTATTATTACTTCATTAAAGGACACTTACATATACCCCTTAAAGTAAAAAAAAAAAATCATTAATCGGTTCAGTTAGCGTAATTCTCAGAAATCTTAATTTATGCCAAAGTGCTACAAGCCAAGTAAAAGTTAGAGCTTTGCTGTGGGAACTCTGTGGGTGTCTCCAAGCACCCCAAACATAACTGTTAGTGACTCCATTCTCTTCCACAACTGTAGAATGTCATATAGAAAGTAAGCACAACTTAAAAATTAGAGGTGATGTCTAATCTATGAGGTCAGGCTTTAAGTTGATCTCCAGCCACTAAACTTGACCCACCCCACTCCCTTTAGCCAATCCCCTAATTAAATTAAATTAAACAAATTCCCCCAATTCTTAACTGAATCTATGATTAAGTGAGACGCTTGGTTCCAAATGTATTTCTTCTATACTGCAGATCGGTGTTGCCAACCTCCCGCAGCATTTTTTACTGGCAAATCATGGGAAATCTTACTGGCAGAGCACATTTTTTACTGGCAACCTGAAAAATAACTGAACTCCTATTAAAAACTAAGACAATTGATATTTAAACACAACATGGAAACACTGACAATACCCATATCAAGTAGTTTGCCCAGTTTACACTTAAAAAGTCATCACAGCATGGCAAATTATCAGACCCTGATATTTATAGACAGTTCTAAAAATCACTGATTTTTACAAACTGTCAGTAAATTTACTGGCGGTTGGCAACACTGCTGCAGATTTGGAGCATCCTTCTTTGAGTGTTCATGTCCTTCCCTGGTGACATGAGCTCTTTCAATTGACTGAATCCTCACAGGGTCCTGAAGATCCCAGTTTCAGTATGGGGGCGTTATACCGAGGGGCAGCAACAAGACTGGTTAGCAGCAGGCATGGACTTCATTGGTGGATCACTGATCTCCACCATCAAAGTAGGCGCCACAAAGGGCCATATTACAGCAGACTCTGGGAAGTAAAAAATGGTGTTAGAGGGGTTTTATATTCAGTTATGAATAAGTGGGGGGAGCAGTTGGGGAATTACTTTTGACCACAGGTGGGTTTAATAACTCTGTTACATAATAGCCTCTATTAAAATGAGAATGTTTAAAGCATAACTAAGGGCAAAACATTTTCACCAACATTATGAAATGATAAAGAGGGACACCTTTTAGCATAGTAAGTAGGCAAAGGACACTTCCCTGCCATGGCCCCAGTTACATGGACCACAAAGATCTAATATGCATAAAATGAATGTCTAAACCACACAAATGCTTTTTTAAAATATATTTATCCTTTATATTGGCTTTCAAAATAACAAGTGCAGTAATGTTGAGGTTGGATAAATAGTTTAGGGCAGCATAACCCTTTTGGTCGTAAAATAGAACAATTTTATAAAGATGTACGCGTCAGACCCAAAACAGGGAAAACTGAGGCTCTACCTGGGACAGAGGGATTTGGTCTCAAAAGAAAAGTCCTCTCAAATGAGGAACAATTGGGAGCTATGGTTCTGGTGACAACCAGGGATTCCCTCACTTTGCCTAGATTTTCTCCCATTTCCTGTTCAGACAGTTAGTTAAGGGGAATCTCCCCAATAGGTCACAAAAAACTGATAGGGGTTATAATTTCCCCTTACTCTATTCAAAACTAAAAATGTTTTGCCTTTAGTTCTACTTTGAGTGTCTTTTTTGTCTGTTTCATAGCATATTGTTGTGTACATACGGGTAACTTTATCATTTTTAGGTTTATTTATTTTTTATTTTTTGTAAAGATAGAACTTTTTTAATAATCTAGTGGATAATACAATGTGAATTAGGTTCAGTGTGGTTGAATAAATTAAAAACATGGGTGCTTGCTATGGGTTAAAGCACAGCATAACTCCTAGCATCATAATGGGTTAAACCCTTTTGAAAAAAGAACATTGTAGTTGTGTTGCTTTTGGACAGCTGGACTCTTCCGTTGGTCCTGCTGGGCTGAGGTTAAAGACTGTGAAGGCTGAGGAAATAATTCCTAATGAGTGTTGATTCCTCATTCACCTCCCCTGTTGCCCAACACCTTCCTACTTATGTAATAGTGGGAAACAGGCAAGGAAAATTGTGCTGCAAGTACATATGTTAAATGGAATTCTTTGCTAAATGTTTATGGTAATTTGGATTTATACTAACTAAAAAAAATCTCAGCTTTGGAGATTTTATGAGTTTGAAAGGGTACAGTAATGTATAAATGAGCAGCAGTATATTATATCTTTGAAGTCTAGGGTTAGAGGTGGGGTGATGTCATGGAAGACAAAGTGTGAATGAAAAATCACAGCTGTAAAAAAAATGAAAAGTCTTACCTCTAGGACTTCTTCTTACAGGTTCAAGGGGCACTTCTGACTGGTAAGATAACGTTTTTCTGTCACATGCACAATAAGATTGTGGTGTTAAAAGAACTATTCTCAAAAATGTTAAAAATTAAAAATAATTTTACCAAAACTACATACATCAATCTACCCCCTTTACCTTTTGCGAATATGATGGAGAAAGATGGAGCTACTATGAACAGGTTTAGGTGTATTTAGGAGCATCGAGCACTTGGGCGTTAGATCATTTCTTTGGCGAGAATAATAATCTATTCTGGCAATTGAAATAAAACTAAACGCGCCTAGTGTTAACGTGCGTTTAGGCATCAATCGTTTTTTCTGTCAAAATACCATTACTCCTGGACGCACTGGCAGTGTTTTTTTTTTTCTGCCTCTAAACGCCCCTGCCTCTAAACTCCTCTAAGGCTGGGTTCACACATATGCGACTTGGATACGGATTTCCCTGCATCCAATTCGCATGACAGGAGAGTGTGACAGGCTCTCAATGGAGCTGGGTCACACAGCTCCAGGGCAGGCGCAGTCAGCATTTGGAAAGGGTCCTGTGCATCTTTGGTTCCGATTCAGGTGCAAATTCAGGCAAAAATTTGTACCTGATTCGCAACTGAATCGGTGGACAGGGATGCACCAGATACCGCTGCTGTGAGCCGCGGCCGCAGCATGTGTGCCTTAATGCCTATGTGTGCATGGACACATCGGCTAACATGCAGGGGCATTTAGGGGCAGAAAAAATGTGCCAGACTCCCCTAGGAGCAGCATTAAAAATGTGTAGTGCCTAATATGTCACAGCTAATTACAACTTATTTGTTCTTTGCATTGTAACACCTAAATTGTCCTATATACAGTGCATTGAAAAAGTATTTATACCCCTTTGAAATTTTCCACATTTTGTCAAGTTACAAACAAAACCGTAAATGCATGTTATTGGGATTTTATGTGAGACCAACATAAAGTGGCATATAATTGTGAAGTGGAAGGGAAATGATAAATGGTTTTTAACATTTTTTACAAATAAATATCCGCCCCCTTTACTCTTGATAACCCTAACTAAAATCTAGTGCAACCAATTGCCTTCAGAAGCCACCTAATTAGTAAATATAGTCCACCTGTGTGCAACTTAATCTCAGTATAAATACAGCTGTTCTGTGAAGCCCTCAGAGGTTTGTCAGAGAATCTTAGTGAACAAACAGCATCATGAAGACCAAGGAACACACCAAGGCTCAGGTGGGAGAATCTGTCCACAATGCAACTATTAGTTGTGCACTCCACAAATCTGGCCTTTATAGAAGAGTGGCAAGAAGAAAGCCATTGTTGAAAGAAAGCCATAAGAAGTTCCATTTGCAGTTTGCGAGAAGCCATGTGGGGGACACTGCAAACATGTTTAACCACTTAAGGATCGGAAGGATTTCCCACATCATTAGGACCAGAGCACTTTTTGCGATTCGGCAGTGCGTTGCTTTAACTGACAAAT
Organism: Glandirana rugosa; assembly: GCA_018402905.1. Classification (NCBI taxonomy): domain Eukaryota; kingdom Metazoa; phylum Chordata; class Amphibia; order Anura; family Ranidae; genus Glandirana; species Glandirana rugosa. Next base: position 1,280,216 of record BLSH010241806.1, read on the forward strand.
GCGCGGTCGTGCGCCGTTGTACCCAAACAAAATTTGCGCCCTTTTTTCCCACAAATAGAGCTTTCTTTTGGTGGTATTTGATCACCTCTGCATCATTTCTGATCTCTGCTATAAACAAAAAAAGCGACAATTTTGCATAAAAACAAACAATATTTCTTACTTTTTGCTAAAATACATATCCAAAAAATATATATAAAAAAACTAATGTATCATCTGTTTTGGCTGATTTATATTCTTCCTCATATTTTTGGTAAAAAAAATTGCAATCAGCGTTTATTGATTGGCTTGCGCAAAAGTTGCCGCGCTTACAAACCATTCACAAATTAATTTCTGTCGTTTTTACAATTTTTTCTTTTTACTTGTAATGGCAGCGTTCTGTGATTTTTATCAGGACTGTGATATTGGGGTGGACATGTCTGACATTTTTGACACTCTTTGGGACCAATGACATTTATACAGCGATCAGAAATGTAAATATTCACTGATTACGGTATGAATGTGATTGGCAGGGAAGGGGTTAACCTGCAGGGGGCAGTGAAGGGGTTAACTGTGTTCCCTGTGCATGTTCTAACTGTATGGGGGCTGGGCTGCCAGGGGCACCAGAGATCTAACTGATCCCGAGTACAGGGATCAGTAGATCTCTGACATGCCGCCTGACAGAGCAGGGAACTGCTGTGTTTACATTGGCGGTTCTCCGTTCTGGCTCTGTCACAGGCGATCGCGGTTCGCCGACGGACATTGAGTCCGCCCGACCCGCGTGCCCGCGAGTGACGACTATAAGTGGCGATTCGGGGACAGAGCCACACTGTCGCCGCTTATAGTTGTTACGTGGTCAGCAAGTGGTTAAGAAGCTGCTCTGGTCAGATGAGACCAAAATTTTACTTTTTGGCCTAAAAGCAAAACGCTATGTGTGGTGGAAAACTAACACCGCACATCACCCTAAACACACCATCCCCGCCGTAAAACATGGTGGTGGCAACATCATGTTGTGGGGATGCTTTTCTTCAGCAGGGACAGGGAAGCTGGTCAGAGTTGATGGGAAGATGGATGGAGCCAAATACAGGGCAATCTTAGAAGAAATACACAATCTTAAGAACCGCGCTCAAATGTGAACATATATATACATATATAAATTGTAGTCCATAAAGTGCTGGGTGCTGGATAAAGTGAAATAGGAAAACACCTCTGCTGATAATACAGTTTAAAATAGTTCAAATGCAAGGAAGAAAATAAAGGTGGTCTTCAGTGGAGTCCCTCCGCTGGGCACTGATGACACCCCCCACTTACCAGATCATGGTGACCCCCATCACAGAGGTCAAACTCGCCTTAGTGGGAGCCATCCAACCAACATGTGCCTTTAAATCTTCAGTATCCCGAGTAAAATCCTCTTTTTTTTGTCAAATTTGAGACACCAGTGCTATAATCTTGTTTTGTTTTTTCTATTCATACAGCATACGTTGTAGGTTGTTTTCTCTGTTTCCTCAGCTCCACAGATCAATCTCAGAAATCTCACCCCAGATCATTCATGTCTAGATTGGGTTTTCCCGGGCTGGCTCAGCAACTACAGGTGTGCTACCTAAGATCTTAGCTCAGACTCTGTGGGGTTCTGATGTGGGAACAGAAAGCTTGATCTCTGGAGCTGAGGAAACAGAGAAAACAAGTTATGCTGTGTGAATAGAAAAAATAAAACAAGATTATAGTACTGGTGTCTCAAATTTGACTATAAAAACAAAGAAGGATTTTACTAGGGTTACTGAAGATTTAAAGGCACATGTCGGTTGGATGGCTCCCACTAAGGCGAGTTTGACCTATGTGATGGGGGTCACCATGATCTGGTAAGTGGGGGGTGTCATCAGTGCCCGGCGGAGGTACTCCACTGAAGACCACCTTTATTTTCTTCCTTGCATTTGAACTATTTTAAGCTGTATTATCAGCAAGTGATCCTGTGGCAGAGTTGTTTTCCTATTTCACTTTATCCAGCACCCAGCACTTTATGGACTACAATTTATATATGTATGTATGTTCACATTTGAGCGCAGTTCTTAAGATTGTGTATTGATTTAAGGTTATCCTGTTATACCAGCTGCTCTACACAGACCATTTCCATAGCACGGGTACACTTGGCGGCTGATTTCAGCTCTGGGTGACATTTCCTATTATAATCTGAGAAGAAAACCTGTTAGAGTCTGCAAAAGATTTGAGACTGGGGCAGAAGTTCTCCTTCCAGCAGGACAGCGACCCTAAACATACAGCCAGAGCTACAATGGAATGATTTAGATCAAAGCATATTCATGTGTTACAATGGCCCAGTCAAAGTCCAGACCTAAATCCACTTGAGAATCTGTGGAAAGACTTGAAAATTGCTGTTCACAGACGCTCTCCATCCAATCTGACAGAGCTTGAGCTATTTTGCAAAGAATAATGGGCAAAAATGTCACTCTAGATGTGCAAAGCTGGTAGAAACATCTCCAAAAAGACTTGCAGCTGTAATTGCAGTGAAAGGTGGTCCTACAAAGTATTGACTCAGGGGGCTAAATACAAATGCACGCCACAATTTTCACATATTTATTTGTAAAAAATGTTGAAAACCATTTATCATTTTCCTTCCACTTCACAATTATGTGCCACTTTGTGTTGGTCTATCACATAAAATCCTAATAAAATACATTTACGTTTTTGGTTGTAACGTGGCAAAATGTGGAAAATTTCCAGGGGTATGAATACTTTTTCAAGGCACTGTATAGTGAGTAGCATGTCTGCCTTGCGGCACTGGGTTTTGTAGAAATGTTAAAGTCCTGTTGTTCTTAGTGAAAGAAGTTCATGAATCCAATTGCAGAGAAATATATTAATTAATTAAGTGTAGCGCTACCCTCGGAGGAGCCGCTTCAGTATATTTGGTTTGTACTCTGCCACTCAACCCCAAGAACAGTCTCAGCCACTCTGGCACACCTGGCAATAATGTTAGTGCAAACACCACCAATGAAAGACACATGTTATAGTAAAACACAGAAATAGTCTTTACTGTGAAATGGTAACAAACAATTGCAATATAGCTGAACAGTAGACAAATACAGTATCTCACAAAAGTGAGTACACCCTCACATTTTTGTAAATATTTTATTATATCTTTTCATGTGACAACACTGAAGAAATTATACTTTGCTACAATGTAAAGTAGTGAGTGTACAGCTGCCATAACAGTGTAAATTTTCTGTCCATTCAAATAACTCAAAACACAGCCATTAATGTCTAAACCGCTGGCAACAAAAGTGAGTATACTCCTAAATGAAAATGTCCAAATCAGGCCCAATTAGACATTTTCCCTCCCTGGTGTCATGTGACTCGTTAGTGTTACATAGTCTCAGGTGTGAATTGGGAGCAGGTGTGTTACATTTGGTGTTATCGCTCTCACTCTCTCATATTGGTCACTGGAAGTTCAACATGGCACCTCATGGCAAAAAACTGTCTGAGGATCTGAAAAAAAGAATTGTTGCTTTACATAAAGATGGCCTAGGCTATAAGAGGATTGCCAACACCCTGAAACTGAGCTGCAGCACAGTGTCCAAGACCATACAGCGGTTTAACAGGACAGGTTCCACTCAGAACAGGCCTTGCCATGGTCAACCAAAGAAGTTGAGTGCGCGTGCTCAGCGTCATATCCAGAGATTGTCTTTGGGAAATAGACGTATGAGTGCTGCCAGCATTGCTGCAGAGGTTGAAGGGGTGGGGGTCAGCCTGTCAGTGCTCAGACCATACGCTGCACACTGCATCAAAGTGGTCTGCATGGCTGTCGTCCCAGAAGGAAGCCTCTTCTAAAGATGATGCACAAGAAAGCCCGCAAACAGTTTGCTGAAGACAAGCAGACTAAGGACATGAATTACTGGAACCATGTCCTGTGGTCTGATGAGACCAAGATAAACTTATTGGGTTCAGATGGTGTCAAGCATGTGTGGTGGCAACCAGGTGAGGAGTACAAAGACAAGTGTGTCTGGCCTACAGTCAAGCATGGTGTTGGCAGTGTTATGATCTGGGACTGTATTCCAACATGATAACGACCCCAAACACACCTCCAAGATGACCACTGCCTTGCTAAAGAAGCTGAGGGTAAAGGTGATGGACTGGCCAAGCATGTCTCCAGACCTAAACCCTATTGAGAATCTGTGGGGCATCCTCAAATGAAAGGTGGAGCAGCGCAAGGTCTCTAACATCTACCAGCTCTCTGATGTCATCATGGAGGAGTGGAATAGGACTCCAGTGGCAACCTGTGAAGCTTTGGGGAACTCCATGCCCAAGATGGTTAAGGCAGTGTTGGAAAATAATGGTGACCACACAAAATATTGACACTTTTGTCCCAATTTGGACATTTTCACTTAGGGGTGTACTCACTTTTGTTGCCAGTGGTTTAGACATTAATGGTTGTATGTTGAGTTACTTTGAGGGGACAGCAAATTTACACTGTTATACAAGCTGTACACTCACTAGTTTACGTTGTAGTAAAATGTAATTTCTTTAGTGTTGTCACATGAAAAGGTATAAAAAAATATTTACAAAAATGTGAGGGGTGTACTCACTTTTGTGAGATACCGTATATCTCAAATAGGTCAACTGTAGACTTGTGCATTGCTGAAAAATTTGTTCATTTTAGTTTTCATTTCATTCATTTTTTTTTCGTTTTTCGGGTCATTCGTTAAGACTGTGATTCGTAAATTTGTAAATTCGAAAATTCGTAAATTTGAAAATTCATAAATTCGGAAATTCGAAAATTTGAAATAATAACTAACTAGTAATAACTAACTATTAAATTATAGGTACTGGAATTTCCTTTCAAATTTGGCTGTTAGTGAACGTAACAAATACATCCGAAGTTACGAATTATTCGAAATAACGAATGCCGCATCTTTTTATTATTATTATTGTTATTTATTATTATTAATATGTTACATTCCATTTGTTTACATACGGCATTTGGTATTTTGGATAATTGTAACTTTGGATATATTTTTATTTGTTGCATTCACTAACAGCCAAATTTGAAAGGTATTTCCAATACCTATAATCTAATAGCAATAGTTAAGTTATTATAGTTAGTTATTACTTCAATTTTTCAAATTTTCGGGTTTTTGGATTTCCAAATTTCTGAATTTTTGAATTTAGGAATTTACAAATATTCGTCTATTCAAATTAACGAATATTCGGAAAAATTCGGTAAATGAATTTTCGTTAATTTGGATACTTCCGAAGTGACAAATTTGTCAAAACTAATTAATAAACAAATTCGGAACAAAACAAATTGCACATGTCTAGTCAACTGTGTAATAATGACTGAAAATCAAGAGCAATAGAATTCAACGATACTGTCTGGCTGCTTTCAGAGTACTCCTCAAGACGAATAATCCCAAGAGGCAAATACTTTAACAATCGACAAATCACAAAATAACAGACATTGTACTGACCACTACTCGACCTTAAATTGGGCTCTATGAGTCCAGACAGGAAGAGAGCAGAGGAATGACCCTCTCCTATGTCAGACCTCTCTCTTCTGTCTCCTGACACCACAGGCCCACAAAACCCTAAACACTGCACCTAGTTCAGTGGTCAATAGTGTAACTCCCAAGTCAGACTACCCCGCTCATACACTACATTTACTGAGCCCTGGGAATGTGTGTGTGCCTGTATGGCACCAATAACTTCAGTCCCAGAAAAGAAGAAGGCCTAGAATCTTCAGCTAGCCACTTCAGTTGGTGCACTTAGAAATCCTATTTGGTATGAATGATGCAAAGTGTACTGTTTATCTCCTGGAGCAGAAAGAGCACCTTTACTGCATGGCAGAGGATGAGTGCAGAATAGTGTTATTTTAGTGTAGGTAACGACAGGAAATGTTGTCTGCATGCAGTGTCTCTGTATCTCTGTAAAATGGGCAAGTACCCACTCACCAATCCTGCAATCAAGGCACAAGTGTAGTGTCCTGGATCAGGCAAGTTCTTCAGGTAGCCCGACTGGCTACCTCACAACTGGAATGCTTCACGCCATCTGTGCAGGTGCACCTGGAGATGCGCCTGGAGATGCACCTGGGATTCTCCTCTCAGACAGGATGTCCCTGACCGGCCGTGGATGCTTGGAAGGAATGGTACGCCGACCCGGAAGGCAACACCTCTCCCCGGGGTCCTGTGTTCTCCCTGCCTCGTGGCATCTGACTCACTCCCATTCAGCCCCTGGGTGTCTTCTTCTCTTCTTCCCCCACTGCATGCTGGGGTGTGTAGTCCTGTCCCCCATAGAAGGCTATGAGGCCATTTTGTGAAGGGGACTACATGTCCCAAGATTCACCGCTGCAGCAGCTCTGGCTGATGATTGGCTATCTTCAATTGTTCCTTTTATTTTAGAAAAAAACATTAGATCCAAACATTGCTAGAATACTGTAACAATAGCCTGGCCTTGCTATCTATACAAAAAGACAAGATGGAGAGTTAATTTCAAACATGAATTACTATTACATGGAGTCCTTAGTTCGAAGTCAAGACACTATTGACATGGAGTGTTTATATTCTCTCTGTGCTTGCAAGGGTTTCCTCTGGATACTAGGGTTTCCTCCCACATTTCAAAGACATGCTGGTAGCTTAATTGGCTGCAGTCTAAATTGGCCCTAGTATGTGTGCATGTATATGAGAGAGGTATCTTAAACCTGGTATACACGGGCCAAATATCGTCCTGCTTCGGCTGGTACAGAAGCCGGCCGAACGGCCTGCTTCTGTCAAATGGGTATGCTGGAAAACCAGCATCTGATCGGCATCAGATCAGCGTTGGCAGCCAGTGTGTTTTGGCGGGGGAAGATGATTTAGAACAGCGACTCCTCTCAAGCTCCACAGTTTTTTTTTCGTTCAGCCCGCTGGGTTGAATGACAAGAAAAACTGATAGTGAGTACGAGGCATTAGACTGTAAACTCCTTTAGGGCAAGGACTGATGTGAATGTACTGTATGCATGCATGATTTAACAGCACTATAGAAATGCTTGTAATAAATAATATAAAAATATACATTGCTATATTTATGGAGCCTGAAAACATATATCCAGACATAGGGCTATATTCAACAGGGTGCTGTGATACACCACACGTACCAGAGAAGCATGAAGCACTGTATGTTATAAAGCATAGGTACCAAGTGTAATAGAGAGGCATAAAACACTTCATTTACTACGTAAGTATCAAGTACTACATATAACAGAGAGAGGGGTATGAGGCACTGAGTGCAATACAGGGTGTTTGATGTTCTTCAGATCTACCCTTACCACTACCATGAGGGCTTACTGGCTTAGTTGAGCTTCAAAGCTGGAACCTTGCTTCCCCCCATTGCTTTCCACTTGGCCTTGTTTTTTACCAGGTAAATGTTTTGCTTTGTGTCATTTCTACTTGTCATTTCTTTAGTTAAGCTTCAAAGCTGGAACCTTGCTTCCACGATTGCTTTCCATTTGGCTTTGATTTTTGCCAGGTTAATGTTTTGCTTTATGCCATGGCTGCTTGTTATGTTCTTCTCCCTTTCTTTTCTTTGCCATGCTCATTTTCACAATCTTGCATAGCTCTTTTCCAGTTAAGGTTCTTGTGATATGGGCAATTGGCATTTTTCTTCATTATTCTTAGCAGCAGATGTGGTTTTGCTTAATTTACTCTTTGCAGCAGCTCTTTATTGGTGTCATGCCCATCCTGCTGATTTTCAAGATCCTCCTGTAGCACCACAATTACAAACTTTTTTATTCTTAACTTTTAAACTCTTTTTTTTAGAGACATATTTGAAGAAAAATGTTTCTGCGCCATACCAGACAAGAACAGACTAGACTTATATTTGTAGCAATCTTTTCTTTGGGAGATTGTTCCTTATCAACTCTTTGTGTACCCAGAAACTTTATGTAGCATTGGCAATTCCATCTCTGACATCAACATTGTTCTTCAGACTTTCATTAATCCATATTATAGGGCATTGAAAGTATCTTGCGCTATTCCTTCATTTTCAAGCACTACTTTTACTCTTTTGATCGTTAAATAAAATATTTATGTAAATCTATATGAACAAATAATAGAGGGATAGAAGGGTTAGTCTGAATAGCTAAAAAAAAACAGTACTGATCCAGCAAAAATGAAGACACTCCATCTATGCCTCACTCTGACACGTTGTGGCATCTACTGGGACATAATTTTAGAGCAAACAAGAGCAAACTATTAAGCCCAATAGGGTCAAAACATATCAGTTGGAGGCATGGGTGGAGTGTCCTCACTTATCGTTTTTTTAAGCTATTTGGACTAGTGAGGCGTGGCTTCACGTTTATATTACACAAGTTTGTTTGGGCAGTAATGAATCTGAGAAGTGGCATGCACCAGCAGCTGAGGAGGGTACAGTGGAGGACCCAGGAGCTGTATCATGGCCAGTGTGAATGTTAAAAGAGGGATGTGATCTGGTCCAGAAGCAGGATGGTTGGAAGCTTTTTTGTCTTGCAATACGTACTTTGGAAAGCATTGTTTTCATATATGGAGGAATTAACGACTCAGGTTTGCAAGGATTTCTTGTCTGCTGGACACAAAATATATATGGTTTATAACAATATATAGCTAACAGGTAGAGGGTTATGTAAGTAAATTGAGCAAAGTAAAGAAAATTAAATGGAAAAAGTGCAATGAGTGCTAAAACCCCTGAATGGCATACATAGCAGATTTATAACCAGCTGAACAGTTTTAACAATCCTAGTCAAATCAGTCTCCGGGTATGTTTTTGTTTACTATTGGGACCCCAATCTTCTCATCTTCCTCGAGGTATCATTATACAGATAATTCCCATTAAAGCTGTTCCTTAATTTCTAGTTGCTGCTTGTTTCTCAATGGGAATGTACAGTGTTTTCAGTTTTTTTAGCGAAATGTTTAATGGACAACAGTACCTTTAGGAAAGTAGAAGCTCCAGTCTCTCCCCAAAAAATTAAAATTCAACAGCTACAAATATTGTAGCTGCTGACTTTTAATATAAGAACAACATAAGTACCTGTCAAAACCAGGTACCCGCTCCTCCCTCCCCTTCAAAAAGGTGTTAAATGTGGTAATGGGGGGGATGCAAGCAAGCAGAACTTCCCCTTTTGGGTGAAGTTTTGCTTTAAATTAACCCCTCACTCCACACACAGATGTATTTCCAAATTACACTGTTGTGCTAAGGACTTTGTTAGGATCAGAAGAACTGTAGTATAGACCATTTGAGCATCAGTTCTTGTTACAAATTGTTAAGCTGTGTCAATGCTGTCCTCTTCAGATTGGGAAATTGTGAAAATAAACAGTTACGCGTTTAAAGGGATGAACCCTCTTCAGAGCATAGTTGGTCATTAGGTCACATCTCCTCTTAAATATACCCTGATCCTTACACACACCCTCCTTCTTATATTACCAAAAGTATTGGGACGCCTGCCTTTACATGCACATGAACTTTAATGGCACTCCAGTCTTAGGCCATAGCGTTCAATATTGAGTTGGCCCACCCTTTGCAGCTATAACAGCTTCAACTCTTTTGGGAAGGCTGTCCACAAGGTTTAGACGTGCACAAAGCAAGGTTCATAAAGATATGGATGAGCGAGTTTGGGGTGGAGGAACTTGACTGGCCTGTACAGAGTCCTAACCTCAAACCGATAGAACATCTTTGTAATGAATTAGAGACTGCGAGCCAGGCCTTCTCATCCATATAAGTGTCTAAACTCACAAATGCGCTTCTGGAAGAATGGTCAAACATTCCAATAGGCACACTCCTAAACACACTAGAACGTACTGTTACTGCAAGGAAACCTCTGTGGCCATTGGCATGCCATATGCGCCGGCATTGGTGCCAAAATGGCAATTTAAGCAGACAGCTCCCTGCAACCAGTGCTGTCCGTTCTACATCGTTCCTGCACCTGTGACCCCAGCTTTTACTCTTGAGAGTCTTCCTGTACCTGTGACACCGGCTTCCTTTGGACTCTGTTTGCTTTCTGCCTGCCCTGACCATGGCCTGTCTACGACTACTCTTCTGCCTGCTCCCTTTACCTCTGCTGCCCGCACGTTGCCGACCCTGCTTGTACCTGACTATCAGCCTGCCTGACCCATCTGTACCGCACCGCCAGCCAGTTACCGACTCGGCATGCATCACTACCCTTCTGTCTGCACGAGCCTTCAGCGGACCCTCACTGACCACCAGTGACCAAGTCCAGCCCTCGTGCCCCCCTTCGCTCCAAAGCTCCCTGTCTATACTACCAGGGGTTCTCAAACCAGGGACGTAAGAGAGGTTGCCCCGCTCAAATAAGCTAGACTCGACCACCAGGTATGTGACAGTTACACATGGTTCAACAATTTTTGGTCATATGCGGCAGAGATATCAGTGAAATAAATCAGCTTTGGGTTTCCTCACAAGCTGGCAAGTACCCTGGAACACACACCTCTGGTCACAGGACCGCCAACCTGTTTCTGAAACCAGAAGCACTTCCCATGCTACAGAGGGTGCGCTTCTTGTATCAAATGGCATAGGATAGACAGAGAACCCTGAAATGAATCAAGAAAGATTATGCTTTAGTACAAGTGAAGATATTTTACACCATAGAACGGTCCTTTCTTTCTGCAAATGCAAACATTTTTGAACCAAAGATTGTTGAACCATACATGAATCGAAATTCAGCTGGTTCAGCAGGTACTGTCCAAATTTCGATCCATGTGTGGCTACTGAGGTTGAACAGAAGTCAATCAACCGATTAATTTCTGTTCAGCTGCCCTGTTGGTATTTTTTCACTCGATCAGCACTGAATGCTATAAACTGCAGTGCTAACCTGTGTATTCTGATGGCGGGGATGCAGTCAGAATGCAATGATTCAGCGGGGAGGATTTTCCCATTCACATCAAGTGTGTGAATGGGGGAATCATGTCAAGCGGGTTAAAAAAAAAAACAGAATCAGCTTAAATTGCTCTTTTGAAGAAGCTGTGTGCTATTAGGCACTAGCCATCCTGCCCGCACACTGGTTCTGACGGCTGAGGGCTTTCCATTTGATTGGGGGGGGGGTGGCTGCGAGTGGCCCAGTAGGTTGGGGCTCAGATACTCCAGAATTTGTAAAAGTGTGGTGACAAGGTCTCTTTAATGCATATTGCAAAATGTATTTAATAAAGGAGGCTGCAAGAAGCAACTGTAAAAGCTGACAAAGAATATTTGGTACACATGGACAACAATTTTAACCCCTCTTATCGGTTTCTGGAAGGCTTTCTGCCACTCTATCACTATATTTTTTCTAGCTCGCAGCAAGGGACTTAGCACACCATCTCTCTACAAAACAACCTTGCCAAGCACTAAGACAGCTTGACATGACTGAAACAGTATAATTGTTTCTTACAACTATGGGAAACAAATTGCAATACTTATGAGCTTAGCGTAAGAATGGTAAGAAGTTTTCTTCCTCTACATGGAAGATGCATAGGAGGTCTATAAATTCTGCGTTTGAATAATGCTACATTTACAGTACCTCCAACTTGTACACTTCTACATGTATAACTCATACAAACCATACATGTATAACTCATACAAACCATACATGTATAACTCATACAAACCATACAAACCAATGGAAAAGTAACCGCCATGGTAGCTATAAGTGATTTTGGACAGGTAGCTTATACTGGGTCTGCTGCCTTTCTACGGTGTCTACATATTTAAGAATGTGCAGGCATCATGGATATCTGACTCAGATCATATGGTCAATACACACTGCACTGTTTGGATCTGTGGGGAGAACTGAGCTGTAGGGGCCATTATTGCTTTTCTAAAGATCCAGGGGTTGAACTAAAATTTCACTTTCTCAGCTATCTTCTATAAATGACAAAGCCCCTGTATGAAGATAAGTCTTTGGACCAGTAAGCTGCACTATAATATATATTCCAATAATATATATATATATATATATATATATATATATATATATATATATATATATATATATATACAGTATCTCACAAAAGTGAGTACACCCCTCACATTTTTGTAAATATTTTATTATACCTTTTCATGTGACAACACTGAAGAAATGACACTTTGCTACAATGTAAAGTAGTGAGTGTACAGCTTGTATAACAGTGTAAATTTGCTGTCCCCTCAAATTAACTCAACACACAGCCATTAATGTCTAAACCGCTGGCAACAAAAGTGAGTACACCAATAACTGAAAATGTCCAAATTGGGCCCAAAGTGTCAATATTTTGTGTGGCCACTATTATTTTCCAGCACTACCTTAACCCTCTTGGGCATGGGGTTCACAAGAGCTTCACAGGTTGCCACTGGAGTCCTCTTCCACTCCTCCATTAAGGCATAATGGAGCTGGTGGATGGTAGAGACCTTGCGTTCCACCACCTTCCATTTGAGGATGCCCCACAGATGCTCAATTGGGTTTAGGTCTCGAGACATGTTTGGCCAGTCCATCACCTTTACCCTCAGCTTCTTTAGCAAGGCAAAGAGGCACAGAGGGGCGCACTGGCCTAGCGCATTATCCTTGATAATATGGTTTAATAAAAGCATAAAAACATACTCACAAACATCTTGATGCAAATCGCAAAAAACAGTAAAGCAAAGGGTTCCACCGTCAACTATCTCCGACTGGTGGCCTGGATGGAATGGCTAACGCGTTTCAAGGCCATAGCCTCTTCTTCAGAGCCTGACTGGCTATGTTGTAAGCTTCCAATTTATATCACACTTCCTCCATAGCAGGTGGGAGGTGCTATCAAGATGTTTGTGAGTATGTTTTTATGCTTTTATTAAACCATATTATCAAGGATAATGCGCTAGGCCAGTGCGCCCCTCTGTGCCTCTTTGTTTTTTCAGTTTTGGGACGAACCCAGTCCATCAGGTGGCAGCAGGCCAGCAAGTTATCCTTTGTTGACTACATTGGTCATCCCCCTTTCTCACCATACAGAGAAGATTTTCCCCTGAAGCGCGGAGAAATAATACTTTGTTTTGCATCTTTAGCAAGGCAGTGCTCGTCTTGAAGGTGTGCTTGGGGTCGTTATCATGTTGGAATACTGCCCTGCGGCCCAGTCTCCGAAGGGAGGGGATCATGCTCTGCTTCAGTATGTCACAGTACATGTTGGTATTCATGGTTCTCCCCAGTACTGGCAGCATTCATGTAGCCCCAAATCATGATACTACCACCACCATGCTTGACTGTAGGTAAGACATACTTGTCTTTGTACTCCTCACCTGGTTGCCACCACACACGCTTGACACTATCTGAACCAAATAAGTTTGATCTCATCAGACCACCACAGGACATGGTTCCAGTAATCCATGTCCTTACTCTGCTTGTCTTCGGCAAACTGTTTGCAGGCTTTCTTGTGCATCATCTTTAGAAGAGGCTTCCTTCAGGGATGACAATCATGCAGACCAATTTGATGCAGTGTGCGGCGTATGGTCTGAGCACTGACTGGCTGACCCACCACCCCTTCAACCTCTGCAGTAATGCTGGCAGCACTCATACGTCTAGAGTTCAATAGAGTCATAAGTATGAGTGCTGCAGTCAATGCCAAGGTTTTTCAGTACATGAAATACAGAGAGAAGGGTCCAGGGGTACATAATGCAAAGAATGCAGGGGACAGGAGAGTGTAATGCATAGTAGGTGTTAGGAAAGAAAAGATTTGCCTGGTGAAGTCAGGCCATGTTCTGGACTTTTTAGCCGAGTTTTGCAGTTCACCAAATAGCTCTATTTAAGCTCCCTGCACCTGTCAGCAGGTGCTGTCCGTTCTACAGCGTCTGAGTACCTGTGAGCTTCAGCTCTCCTACCTGAAACCTGCTTCCTGTGTTGTTCCTGTGTACCGACCCGGCTTGCTCTGACCTGCTTCCTATCTGCTTGCACCGACCCCGGCCATCTACGACCATCCGCTTGTCCGACCCTTCTGTACCTTGCTGCCAGCCTGTGAACGAACTCTGCTTGGACTTTGACTATTCTTCTGCCTGCCCCTTCTGTGCCTCTCTGATCCGCAAGCAAGTGTCCGACCGTCGTTCCATGTCTTCCCAGCCTGTTCGCCTACCAGCATCTACCGGCCCCAGCCACGTTCGTCTATCCTTCGTCCAGTCTCGTTCGGCCCAGCCATGTGTCCTTGTTGTGTCCTTCGTCCAAAGTCCATCCTCTCGACTTCGAGTGTCCATGAGTCTGCGACATCTTGCCTGTCGTGGACGACTGTCCACGTCCCTCGAATTTATCTCGATAAACCACTTGACGTTTTGAGCCGATTTTTCAGGTCTTGTACCGGACTGAAGTGGTCCGTTTAGAAAAGAAAGGATTGTGGATGATACGTAATGTGAGAGGACAGGGGACGTAAGAAACGTAATACATGGGGACCTGGGAAGAGAGACA
>BLSH010241806.1:1299527-1334452 GCA_018402905.1 Glandirana rugosa
CATAAACCCCCCTGCCCCCAATTTCTCCCCTTCCCAGCCAAAATCCCTCTTCTATTAACTTCTCCCCAGGTCACTTGTGTTCCTCCCTGCGACATTCTCCATCTCAAAACTTACAAACCTCAGATCAGCAAGGCTCAATGCCAGGGAAAGCCCCTCCTCCTGGGCTCATCGCCTTACTGTTGTGCATGATATTTGTCAGAGCAGAGGAGGAGCTTGCAGGAAGGTTTCCTCTGCGCTGTCCATGCATTATTGTAACAGGCAGCCAGAATGTCTTCCTGCCGCTGCCTATCACTATACATAGAGTAATCAATTGTGATGTCTGGGACCCAGGGTCACCATCAGAAATCATTGGGCCCCATACAGGATACCTGACAGGGCCTCCTCCATTAATACCCTCCCCTCTAACAGGAGTGTAAAAATCTGAAGACATTCTTGGGCAGCCAGAGGAAAAAATTAGCCAGTACAGAGTGGCAGGGCCAATTGTTGGTGTAGTTAGTTGCTCTAACAGTGTGATGGACTTAAAATCTGAGCCTACATTCAGAGTGCAGGGGTCAGACATACAGTACTGTGCAAAAGTTTTAGGCAGGTGTGAAGAAATGCTGTAAAGTAAGAATGTCTACATATGAAATCAATTTCATATGTAGGTTGAAACACAGTCATTAGCTGTGTAAGAGGCTTAAAACTGGGTGAGGAACAGCCAAACTCTGACGAAGGTCAGGTTGTGGAAGGCAGTTTCATGTCACACGTCATACACCATGGCAAGACTGAGCACAGCAACAAGACTCAAGGCCGTTATACTAGCAAAGTCTCTCTTAGGCAAATATTACAACGCAGACTGGGGTTTCAAGATGTGCTCTTTTGAAGAAGCACAAAGAAATGGGCCACACTGAGGACCATAGACGCAGTGGTTAGCCAAGGAAACCTAATGCAGCAGCAACATCGGAAGATGTCCAGCAGCACCATCAGCAAAGAACTGCCACAAACCAGTGGGGCCCAGATACACCCATCTACTGTCCAGAGAAGTCTGGCTAGAAGTGGCCTTCATAGAAGAATTGCAGGCAAAAAAACATATGTTTAACGCGGAAACAAGGCTAAGTGAGTCAACGTTGAATGAGAACATAGGAACTGGGGTGCAGCAGGTGCTTTGAACTGATGAGTCAAAATGTAAAATATTTGGCTGTAGCAGGAGGCAGTTTGATCACTGAAGGGCTGAAGCGGCATACAATAATGAGTGTCTGGAGACAACAGCGAAGCATGGGGAAGGTTCCTTGTAAAATTGAGGAGTTGGAGATTTGGTCAGGATCAATGGTGTCCTCAATGCTGAGAAATACAGGCAGATACTTATCCATCATATCATACCATCAGGTAGGCATGTGACTGGCCCCAAATTAATTCTGCAGCAGGACAAAGACTTCAAACATGGAGCAAATGTCATTAAGAAACTATCTTCAGAATATAGAAGAACAAGGAGTCCTGGAAGTGATGGTTTGACGTTCAGAGTCCTGATCTCAACTTCATTGAGCCTGTCTGAGATTACATGAAGAGACAGAAGGATCTGAAGCAGCCTACATCCACAGAAGATCTGTAGTTAGTTCTCCAAGATGTTTGAAACAACCTACCTGCTGAGTTCCTTCAAAACCTATGTGCAAGTGTACCTGGAAGACTTGAGGAATTGATGCTGTTTTGAAGGTAAAATGTGTGATCATATCAAATATTGATTTCATTTGGATTTCTTTTCTGTTCATTTACTTTCTATTTTATTAATTGATAAAAATAAACCATTAACACTTGCATTTTTGAAAGCATTCTTAATTTACAACATTTTTGCACGCCTGCCTAAAACTTTGCACAATAGTGTACATAATGTACAAAGTTCAGGTGTCGGGAGTATGTAACATACAGAGTGCTGGGGTCATATGTGTGGAATGTATGGAGTGTATGTACCCCACACAAGTGATAGCCATGCTGGGGGTGTTTATGTAAACAGGGGCCCCATCCCAGCTCTCATGGAGAACAAGAACACAAAATCATGTAGGCCTTGTTTACAAGGGCTATGAGGTCCATATAGCGCCATTTCTGTTCTTCCAGGTGCTGCATGCAGGCAGCTCATCAAAGTCTATTGGGATGCATGGCTACACAGACGCAGCCGCTTGTCTTAATGTGACAGATGTGCAGTTGCGTGTGCGATTCGAACGCAGACAGAGTGCATTTGGGTCTGCTCACCCAACAGCACACGATAAGCTTTTGCATCAGCTGCACCCCCCTGCAGCACAGTGCCCAAAATAGGTGCCTTTCCTACCTCTGCGTATTATTTTTATTTTTGTAAATATGTTTAGAGGAATTTGGGGTCACCTTTTATAACATTTGGTTACTATGGCTGTCATTGCCTTTATATAGCACTCCTCAATTTTCTGTCTTGCCAAGCACTATTGGGGATGCGGTCATTTCACAGAAGGCCTGAGCTAATCATTCAACATGCTGTTTAAAATTAAATATGCTGTTTAGGACTCTGTGCTAAATACACTATGCCAAATAAAAGGAAATGGTAGTTCTGTGTAAAAAAAAACAAATATTTAACTGGTCTTCCTTGACTCTTTTACTGATATCCACTTCCACTGGTCATTTGGAATTTTTATGAAAGAATAAGATTATAATTAGTGGATAACTTGTAACGAGACATCGGGGAAGAGACTTTATTTCCAGCTCCCAGTGCCAAGTTGAACTTTTTTTTCTGTTAGCTGCTGATAGTTTATCCTTCCTGTCAGACTTGGCTTTAGTTACATATCCGGGCATATGAGCACTTAGTGAAAAACAAAACAGATTAGGCTCCACTGTCTTCATAGCCTACAACCGTGGGATTATATATTTTCTTTTACCGGTCACAGCAGCTTGTTAAGACTCGGCTTCTGTATTTGTAGTGGATGGCCGGATACAGCTAGAGATATGAGTGGAGAATGTAGGATTTAGAGAGTGGCATGTTTTTACACTCATGCACTGGGGCAAATCTTTCATGTGACAGCCCTTTAGAAAGATTCAAATCTGTGAAATATAACAAACGAGTTCCTGTTTCCTCAGTGCTAAGCAAATGAAAACATCAAATCAAAAAGAGTACAACATAAATGAATGAAATTGTTCTGTAAAGAATGTCTACAATTCAATTATGTCCCCTAGGCTATTTTTAAAACAATTAAATCCTCGTGTTTTAAGGGCTCGTTCACATGTCTGGCAGCCCCTTGCTGCCCCTCTGAAAAGTGATCAGCGGTGGATTACTTTTTAGAGTTGTTAGGTGGTGAGGAAGCAAAATGTCGCCTCCTCACCAACTGAGTTAGCCCTGTAAATGCTGTACCACTGCGCCCCTCAGACTTGTACAGGTCTTGTTCAGCTGCCTAATGCAATGTGCTGTTTGTTTTGTGCCACAGCTGTGTAAGACAGCACTGTGCCCATGGCTTGTGTATGGCCCTGAACAGCTGCATGTACTGTATGTGCCGCCACTCTGAAAAGCGATCTTGTCGCCTCCTCACTTCCTGATTCAACCTTGTATATGCCATAGCATTAAATTACACATGGTTGCAGGGTGGTTGCGGAGTGGACCCATAAACTTGCACAGGAATGCGATATGCTATTTAATTTTTGCCGCACAGCATCGCACCCAGGATCTCCCTCACTGCAAGAGACAATCTCACCTGTCACAACATGTACACGCTTATGACAGGCTGCAAGGGAAACCTTTGTTACCCTTGGTAACCACTTGTATCTTCACATTGTACCGTCATCTTGATACCCCAATGTGGTTAGAGACCAGAGCTGTAGACTATGTGTGTTGGTTACTTGCATTATACCTCTTTAGTAACTTCAGACCAGGCAAAGGCAAAGTTTCAGGCTGGGTTCACACTAGTGCGAATTGGAATGCGGCTTTCGCATGACAGGAGATTGTGACCCGCTCTCTATGGAGCAGGTTCACATATCTCTGTGGCAGCTGCAGAGTTGCTTGTAAAGGAGTCCTGTGCGTCTTTGGCTCCGTTTCAGGGCCGAATTCAGCCCAAAATTCGGCCCTGATTTGTCGCTGAAATTGAGAACAGGGACACACCGGACACCTGCTGCAAGCTGCATCCGGCATCAGTGTGAACCAAGCCTCGAAAGCTTTCCTTACATAATTCAGCATGATGACATTCACAAAGTAACAGTTCAACATATAGCACAGTCTTTTCCAATACCTCTAGTCCCAGCAGTCTCCCCTAACAGCAGGAATTCCGATCTTGGCATGGCACTGGTGATCCAGATTCCGGCAACGAAAAGCAAATCTCTTTGGCTCAACCACAGCTCAACCACCTAGTTTGACCAGACCACCCCCTGGCCACATTTGTGAAATGTGAACATACCCTAAATCTAGTTTTATTCTATATTTGTGGCTATCAATAGTAAATTAATGCATTTCTTGGAAACCATCCATTTTAGACATTGGCTGCATGGAGGTCAGTTCTATCATGGGACAAAGTAAGAGTCTTGCCTCATGCAAATATTCTTAGGTGTGACAATTATTTTTCAACCTTCTTTTTGTTCTCATTGACCACAAAAGTCTCCTACTAGTAGAAGCATCACCTTTACAGCACAAGACTTCATAATCTGTTGTGCGCTCCCCAATGCCAATAACATTAAACCATGCTATAAATTTAAGGAACAGGACTTATAGCCAGGTGTGGGTGGGTGAATGAGTATGATAAAATGTTTTGTGGTATAAAGGCACAATTCTACCATATGCATTTATTATTGTAGTGCTACCCTCCGAAAAAGCCACTGTAGATTTTTAACCGGTTCTTTCCCAAAACAGTGCAGAGGCAGCCAGGCACACAGCAATAGTCTATTCACTCTGGCTCTTTGAATAGTCTAGGGGTCTGTCTTTTTGTATTTTATTGCTTGTAGAAAGTTGGTAGGGGATTTGGGATGCTGTGGAGTACTCCATACGCTTGAGCACAATTCTGCAGAGGACAACACTTCCTCCCTCTCCAAACAGCAGCAACACAGACTTTCACTCGCAGCTGGGAACCATAAAATAGTTTGCAGGACAGGTACAGCTAGGCTTGAACAGTCCATAGACTCACAGCTGGGGACCATGAGACAGCTTTAGCACAGGTGCAGTTATATAGGTTCATGGCTGGGGACCATGATGCAGCTTTAGCATAGGTACAGTTAGACTGCTTCACGTCTAGGGGCCATGAAGAAGGTATTGCACAGATACAGATAGATAAGTTCATGGCTGGGGGCCCTGAAATAGCCTTAGTACAGATATAGATAGATATGTTCATAGCTGGGGACCATGAAGTAGCTTTAAGGTGCAGCGCAGACAGGAGGCTCTACTC
Organism: Glandirana rugosa; assembly: GCA_018402905.1. Lineage (NCBI taxonomy): Eukaryota > Metazoa > Chordata > Amphibia > Anura > Ranidae > Glandirana > Glandirana rugosa. The sequence goes on from BLSH010241806.1 coordinate 1,304,885, forward strand.
ACAAGATCCTGGAATAAGACCTGTCCATTGGTGCAATCTCTTGAAAAGAAACCCAGCATTCATTCCAAAGGGTGCCTCCTTTTAGCTATCTAGTCCATTCCCTCAGGAGGGAAAAAGACAATCTCCTCAGGGCTCCAAACTATTAAACAGCATCCCAGCCACCAACTGAGCACACCCCCCAACGGATTGGCTAGGCCCTGCTAAATATTCTGGCTGGTCATTTTAATTCTCCCTCTCTAAGCTCTAGAAAAGTCTTCTAGAAACAGGGGGAAGCGATTAAACTCCCAGCCTGTGAAGCCTTGAACAGACTTGACCAACAATTACTGCTCCTCTGGTTACAGCAAGAGCCAAAATCTAAATTTACCTAGCAGTCTAACTAGGAATATGCTACATTATTTTTTGTTATATTTGTCTTTGTTGGCCACCTCTAGACACATATGGATAAATCTATCATCAGAATTGAAAGAAGAAGAATGGAAAAGTGGCTGAAAAGCATCTATAAGAGTTTACATAGACAGCAGTTTAAGGGGTTATCTGAACCACCAAATGCAATACAAAGCTTGTCACTGGAAATACATCCTATTAAAATTCTTTGCACTGCACTCAGTCAAGCACACTTGAGCCTAGGAGCCAATGAATATTTTAAGCATTGGATGGGGAGGCAGCACCTGATGCTCTTCACGTAGCTCACTGACCTCTTAATTGTCTGCTTATACCAATTCTTAAAGTGTATCTGAACCTAATTATAAAAATAAAAATGTCATAAAAATGTCATATATTGCAGCCAATATATCTGTTGATTAGAGTTGAGCGAACCCCAACTGCAAAGTTCGGGTCCGTACCGAAATTACGGGTGTCCATGTACCGAACCCGAACGTTTCAGAAAAACGTTCGGGTTCTGGTATTTTATCACGCATGTTGAATAGCTGCAGGGCAGCCAATCAACAAGCGTTTCACTGGTTTTCCCTAGAAGCCATCACAGCCATGCCTATTAATGGCATGGCTGTGATTGGCCAGTGCATCATGTGACCCAGCCTCTATATGAGGCTGGAGTCACAGTGCTGCATATCACATGCTCTCAGATTAGTGTAGGGAGAGGATGCTGCTGGCTCTGGGAGGGACAGATTGTGAGGGACAGATTGCATTTCTAATAACTAGGTAGAGATTACTACTACTGCTGTGAGGGACAGATTGCAGTGATAATAACTAGGTAGAGATTACCACTACTGCTTTGAGGGACAGATTGTAGATCTATAACATCTCATCCTGCATTACAGAACGATCTGATTACAGAACGATCTCTCATCCTGCATTACAGAACGATTTGAATACAGAACTATCTGATACTGGACTAGGTAGAGATTACTTCTGCTTTGAGGGACAGATTGCAGATCTAATAACATCTCCCATTTTTCTTCCTTTTGCAGCCCTCTAGCACTTTCCAGTACTTTTTTACAGTCATTTTTGTGCCGAAAACTTCGGGTCCCCATTGACTTCAATGGGGTTCGGGGTCTGGGGTAAAGTTCGGATAACGTTCGGTACCGAACCCGAACGTTTCCGCAAAGTTCGGCCGAACCCGCTGAACATCCAGGTGTTTGCTCAACTCTACTGTTGATCTATCATTGTCAATGTCAACATTGACAAAAATTCTGTGTCACAATCATTTCCTGTGAGCTGAAAAGAAAGCCTAAACGTCCTTATTTGTCTCAACTACTAGTCCAATCAATCGACACTGTAATGGAGACAAACAAAGGCAGACATGCTTGAAGTCCAGCTTTTGTGACAACCATAGTTCCTTCAACAGATACAATGGAGATACAAAGATACATGTAGATACGAAGGGACAGGAAATGTGTTACTTGCAGAATTACCAGGTGGGAATTATTGAAAAAAAAAAATCAGCAACCACATCTAAGGACCGGTTAGCTATAATATACTACATTATGTTTTTTGGATTTGATTATTATTATCATCAGAATATATATAGCGCCAACAGTTTGCATATCGCTTAACAACATGAGGGAAGACCGTACAGTTACAATAGAATTCAATACAGGAGGAATCAGAGGGCCCTGCTTGTTAGAGCTTACAATCTAGGAGGGAGGGTCAAATGATACAAAAGATAATAACTGTGGATGATGAGCTGATGGACAAAATAAAAGTACAGTTGTTAGGCGTGGGCAGGATAAGCTTCTCTGAAGAGGAGGGCTTTCAGGGATCATCTAAAAGCAAACAGAGAAGGAGATAATTGGACAGATTGGGGTAGGGAGTTCCATAGAATGGGAGAGGTTCTGGAAACGTCCTGGAGGCGAGCATGGGAGGAGGTGATGAGTGATCTAGGTAGCAGGAGGTCTTGGGAGGAAGGGAATGATTCGGTTGGTATTTTGAGACTAGGCTAGTGATGTAGGTGGGGGCTATGTTCTGGATGGCTTTGTAAGTTGTTAGCATTTTGAATTTAATTAGTTGGGTCAGCGAAATCCAGTGGTGGGATTGGCAGAGGAGAGTAGCAGACACTGAACGGTTGGTAAGGTGGATGAGCCTGGCAGCAGATTTCATGGACTGAAGGAGGGATAGTGTATGTAGAGGTAAGCCAATGAGAAGAGAGTTGCAGTAGTCAAGGCGAGAGATGACCAGCGAGTGAACTAGGAGCTTTGTGGTGTCATTGGTTAGAAAGGGGTGTATTTTGGAGATGCTGCGGAGGTAGGGGTGGCAAAATTTGGATAGTGATTAGATGTGGGGCCTAAAGGATAGATCAGAGTCCTGGATTACAACTAGAACCTTGGCATGCGGGGATGGGCTGATAGTTGTGCCATCGATCTTGACAAAGAGATCAGGGCCAGAGGTACATGCGGGAGGAAATATTATGAAGCCGGTTTTGGATAGATTGAGTTTGATATCCAGACTACTATGTCTGTTAGTAAATTAGTGATACGTGAGGAGACTGAAGTAGTGAGCTGAGTTATATTTTAAGCTAGGGGAAGGTGCAGCCTCCTCATTCTTGGTAGACATTTTATCAGTGGACTGTCCCTTACTGACTTCTGCATCCTTCCCAGATTGTCTCTCACCCCAATGCGCTCTGACATGCCTCTACAGCTTCCCAGGGTGTGTGCCACTCACCGACCACCCGGTGGACTCCTGACTGAGCCACTCCAGTAGCGCTGTCTGTTGCTCTCCTGCTCCCTTGTGCTGCTCCAGGAACATGCTCCTCTTTTCCTGGCTGCACCCGAGCCCAGGCCTCAAGGTCTCCCACCCCCCAAACTGGGGGCTCCCTTCCTGGGTGAGGCCTCACCAACCTCAGCTACATCTTAGCTCCAGTCTTCCACCTGAACTACTCCTTCCAGATTGGGCTGACCCTGAGTATTTAAGTAGGCCTGCCCCCTGCCAATCCTGGTTGGGGATTGGTCAGGGCTCCTTAGAATACTCCAGATGGCTCCACCTCCCTCCCAGCTCTCTGACTAGAAACCTTCCACCAGTTTCTAGAAAGAAGTGGGAGGCTCTGGTGACCTCATCTGTGAATCATCTCAATCCTCCCTGAGCCACTCCCAGCCCATAAAATAAAAACAATCAGGCCTGCACACCAGTCAGACCTGATACGATTTTCCGCACCTAACAAAAATCTATATACACTAGCTCCCACTTACCAGGGGGCCGATTCCAGGGGTGGACTGACCATTTGAACACTGCTTGAGACCAGTAGAGGGCCTCATAAAAAGGCTCTTGGTAACTTTATTGGGTTGCCGTGTCATCCGGCGGATCAACAGAGAGCCGGCCGTGTCCTTCTCACCTCCCTCACCACCAGGGCTGCTGTTAGAAATCATTGGGCCCCATACAGCCTACTTGATACGCCCCCCTACCCCCAGCCATTAGAAATCTTTGGGCCTGTATACTGTAAATCAGTGTTTCATTTATGTAGCTGAAGCTTTGTGCAGGTGCCTATTTTACACTATGGGGATGCTGCAGTTATAACTACAAAGCCGCGGGTTCTTATTTGCTCACACGCACCTGCACCCCAGTCAGGATGGATCTGTGACTGTGTTTATACAGCCGCTGCATCTCCATAAAATAACAGGTGGCTCCAGCCACATGAACACACATGAACTTGGTAAAATTGTGGCTCATCTGCACATTTTTACCTTCCCCCAAATACAAGTGTAAACAAGGTCTCACTGTGCATGTCACTGTGCTTATGATCATCATCATCACCATGGTGATCATAGTACAACATGACTGTACTTTATATTCTGATAACTGTGGCTGTACTTTGTATGCTGGTTTGTGACTGCACTGTATATGATTATATATGCTGATGCTATGGCTGTACTGTATGTGGCTGTATATGGCGATTCTATGGCGGCACTGTATATAGCAATTCTGTGGCTGTTCTTTATATGCTGATAACTGTGTGCCAGACAGGCACACAATCACCATATATAATACGGCCACAGCATTGCCATATACAGTACAGGCACATAATCATTATATATAATACAGCCACAGCATTGCCATATACAGCTCAACCGCAGTTAGAATATAAGCAGCTGGTGAGTGTCACCCAATCCCCATCACACCCTGTGCACACGCAGCCTACATCTGTCACCACCCATCACATGCCTCTATTGTGTACAGCCACAACTGATATCCTGAAGACTAATGTCCACTATATCCCACCATACCCTGTGTACTTTCATCATACAATGCACACACACACTACACCTAATACCCCACAGACCAATGTACATTGCAGAGACATGACACCTCTCAACGCTCCCCATTACACCCTATTATACCCTGCATACACCCATCACACCCCAACATACACTACCAACACCTCTCACCACAGATCCCGCCTTACTATACTCTGCATGCACCAGTCACAAAAGTTCTCCAGCACCTCTCACACCACATCCTACCCTGTATATACCCAATCACACCCCATAGTACACTGTATGCACCCCCACCTCCTTTTAGATCCTAGTTGCAACTGCCACCATGCAACCTACCACACCTCCCCCAAAAATACAATACTCACACCCTTCATACACCTGTCCACTCCCCAGTGTAAAAAAAACACATTTGATACATATTCCCTCATACAACCCATAATTTAAACCTGCTATTCTCTTGGATTACCCATCCCTGCTGTGTTAGCCTTATCTCACCACACCCCATATACAGCCTGTGTTTCTCATTTTCCCAAAGCCCCTCTTCATTTTTCCCAAGCTCTTCCTCCTTCCTGGAATTCACATTATTCCCCTGTCAGTCTTCCCAGGTTCCTTCTCCTCCTTCCTGGGCTTCTTCCTGAGTTCCTTCTTATTTCCCCATCTTTTTTCCAAAGCTCTTCCTCATTCCCCGATCATTCTTCCTGAGCTCCTCCCAATTTTCCCCCAGTTCTTCCCAAGCTCCTTCTTGTTCTTTCTGAGCTACTTCTCATTCTTCTCCAGTTCCTCCAGAGATCCTCCTTATTCTTCCCAAGCCCCTTCTCATTTTTCCCGAGCTACTTCTCATTCTTCTCCAGTTCCTCCACAGATCCTCCTTATTCTTCCCAAGCCCCTTCTCATTTTTCCCGAGCTACTTCTCATTCTTCTCTAGTTCCTTCAGAGATCCTCCTTATTCTTCCCAAGCCCCTTCTCATTTTTTCCCAAGCTCCTTCTCATTCTTCTCCAGTTCCTCCAGAGATCCTCCTTATTTTTCCCAAGCTCCTCTTTATTCTTCCCAAGCTCCTCTTCATGTGTAAGGAATGGATACAAATTTTCTGTATGATTTACACTAGCCATACATGATTAATTTTTTTTTTGTTCAACCAGCAGGATGAATGAAAAAAAAAATGAGCCGATTCCCCTATCCACCTCAAATCCTTCCTGCTGTTGTTGTACTCTGATGGTGGGGAGCCTGCCCCGCTGGCAGAATACAATGATCAGTGTATCCGGCTGTAGCAGTGATTGTTCAGAAAAAAAACTGACAGGCCTAAGAAAATGTTTGCCCGGGGTCCAATCAATATTAAAGATGGCCCTGACTATGTGTGCATTTTTTCATCATTGTGGTGCCTTGCACCCCATTTATGTTAAATGGGCTGCCTTAACACAAGTCACATTAACCCATGCATTTATGAGCTTGCATTAATACAACTTAACTAGCAGCACCACATCTGCAGTTCTTACATATGTATTAAAGGACAGCCTCTACAAGCACTAAAACATATATGGCAGTCTGTACAGTATACACTATAGTTTAATTATTTTATTAAAGCCTGCCCTCTCCTTAAGAAAATGTGTGTCACACACATCATCTTGCATTTTTAGGGACTAGTGTCATGAAGATTTTTTCATATATTTTCCTATAAAATAATAATACTGGTACCTACAATTTCATGGCTTTAGTCAGACAGGCTTTGAAGTCTTTCCTCTAAGTGAAGTGAGCATTTGACATAGTTTTGTTCCAGCGTCAGTATCCCATCTCACAGACATGAGAACATTTTCCTGGACCTGGCTATCATTCTCTTTTTGGACCAACTACAGAAAAAATAAATGAAAAATACAGTCCTGGCAGTTGGCTCCTGATCTCGGGAAGCCATAATTTTCATCACAGATCGATTTTACTTTGTGCACTAATCGAATGGGTCATTGCAAACTAATGCAAACTAAATTACATTATTATGAATACTACTTTTGCAAATTTTGCATTTGCTGGAGTCTGCTATAGATAATGTACTTTTTTATGTCATTCAGCTAACAATTACTGTAAAACTATACATTATATTGGTTTCTTCCAACTTGCCAGTATATGTAGTTTTCTGTTCTTCTGTTTTTTTGTACTCTGCAAAGTCTTTACGTAGGTGAGAAACATATTTGTTAATGGTAAAAATTAAAGGCAAAGTGCTTAGACTTTTTTTTTAGGATTCATGTACAGATGGGCTTCTCCTGCAGCTCTGTTCTGTTTTTATTAGGAATCATTAGGCTCACAGAACATCTCATCTCATCAAATATTGTCAGTAAGACGGTGTAGAGATAGCCATTTGGCAATCAATCAAAATGCAGATTTCTAATACACGCAATGATTTTTTACAGTTTGAATTTGTGCATTGCTGTCTGTTTGGGTTCTGAAATGGATCATTTTCACGTCACCATGGGAATGGTGCTAAGAACCAGGTGTAGAATTCAAAGGCTAGAAAAGTGTCACAGTGTGTGCAAGCTGTGTACGATTTTGCCAAAGTCACTATGCTACATTCAGAATGCACAGGGAACAGATGCTGCTACTACTGTATGTTGATCCCTTAGCTTCAGTACTTTATGACTCACTGGAGTTCAGAAATTAAACAATGAATCCTAGTGTAGCACCCTCTAGGTAGGTAGGTGCTAGAGTGAAGTTTTTTTGTGAGTGTAGGAAAATTAAGGCAGGCCTAGCTGTTTGCTAGGCCTGTTTGTTTTCATTCTGGGCTCGGAGTGGCTCAGGGTACCAGCTGGTGACTCACAGGTGGTGTCACTTGTTAGTTACCTCCCCTTTTCTTCTAGAATGTGCTAGAAGGAAGGGTGGGTAAGAGAGGTGGAGCTACCTGGGGTATCTTAAGGAGCCTTGACCAATCCCCAACTTGGATCGGCAAGGGGCAGGCCTCCTTAAATACCTGGGGTCAGCCCAGCACTGGGGAGGAGTAGTTTGGGTGGAAGAACTGAAGATGGAGTACTAGGCTGTCGGGGCCTTTGAGGGAGCTCCTCAGTCTCGGAGGAGGGGTGACCTTGGGCCTGGGGCTCGGGCGCAGGACGGAGCCCTTCAAGAACTCATGAAGGATCCAGACAGGAGGCACAGGAGGAGCAGGAGAGGACAGCAGGAGCTATTACTGCCAGGCAAGTCTTCAGGAGGGAACCACCGGTTGCAGCCAGGAGGGCTGGTGAGTGTCATGTGCAGTCAAGAGGACTGGGGAGGTCTGAGATGGGTGCAGAGCCAACAGGGAGGATTGCAATGTCTTGTCTGCAGCCAGGAGGGCTGGTAGTGCCAGAAGAGGGCTAGCTGGGATCAGTAGTCCATCTAGGACAGCTAGCACCAGGACTTTTCAATTGCTACACCATATGGACCCGCAATCCCTGCCTGCAAAGAGACATCTGCTGAGACCTGGCTGAAGCCAGTGTCAGGCCCTACCACATATGCTAGCTGTGCCTGAAGAATAAGTGTTGTGCTGGAGAAAGAGGAAGGGTAAATGTCTGCAAGCAAGTATTGTGCTGGAGGAGACTGAAGGAGTAGTGTGTATAGTGACTCTACATAGTTGTCCCAAGCTAACTGCTATTCAGTCTACTGGGCATCCCATATTTCCTATACCCCATCCAAGTTCAATCCCCAATCATTGTCTTAGAGTGTCTGGAAGTGAATGCCTTGCTGGGCAGGGTGACAGGTGAACCACAATACTCAGCAGCTACACTTGTTCTGGATCAGTGACTTGGAGTGTTTTGAACCCATGGACAAGGTATTCTGCATCCCTAGAAGGAAGTTAAAGCGGAACTTCACCCAAAACAGGGACTACCTAGGTACCTGCTCTAACTTCTGCTTGGTTTGCCTAGGTGATCTGAGTGGAAGTTTGCCCCCTCACCTTCTTTGCCCGCAGCCCTCTGGGACACATCACAGATCCCAAAAGGCTGCAGTACCATTCACAAAGTGCAGCACAGCTCCCTTATGTGCAGTGGGAAGCCGGCTGTGAAGTCACAAGGAGTCGCAGCCGGCTTCCCACACTAGATATGGCAGGGCTGGGGACCTGAAGACCGGGGAAGAAGCGGCTCGGGTGAGGACAGCACAGGATCCTTGGACAGGTAAATGCTCTTTTATTTTAAAGTCAGCAGCTACAGTATGTGTACCTGCTGACTTTCAATTTTTTTTTTTTGGGGGGGCTCAAGATCCTCTTTAACATTGCATGCTTTTTTTCACACAGGTTTCCTTTGATTGAGAACGTGTTTTCTGTGCATCCTAAGAGCCCCACAGTGCAGACATGTGCCAAATGCAAATATCCACTTGCTATATTTCTGTTTATTACATGCACTGTTTAATGCCCCAATACTGGATGCAGTGTCTCACACCTCAATATTATATGACGTTTTCATGCTTATAGATTACATTCAGTAACTGACAAGGAGTACCTCGTGTGTCTCTTGTAGCAAGACCCACAAAAGAGCTGCTGAGTCATAATGGGCCTCCTAGCCTGTCTAGAGGTACCAGTTGCACACTTGCCCCAAACACTGACTAGTGAGCAATAGCGATAAATGGAACTCCACTCCGTCAAATTTGCTTGATGAGAAAACATTGGGGAATGAAGATCAGATGTACGAGATACACAGTAGCCTCAAAAAGGTTCCTTTAACATACAGTATCTCACAAAAGTGAGTATACCCCTCACATTTTTGTAAATATTTTATTATATCTTTTCATGTGACAACACTGAAGAAATGACACTTTGCTACAATGTACAGTAGTGAGTGTACAGCTTGTACAACAGTGTAAATTTATTGTCCTCTCAAAATAACTCAAAACACGGCCATTAATGTCTAAACCGATGGCAACAAAAGTGAATACCCCCCCTAAGCGAAAATGTCCAAATTGGGCCCAAAGTGTCAATATTTTGTGTGGCCACCATTATTTTCCAGCACTCCCTTAACCCTCTTGGGTATGGAGTTCACCAGAGCTTCACAGGTTGCCACTGGAGTCCTTTTCCACTCCTCCATGACAACATCACGGAGCTGGTGGGTGTTAGAGATCTTGCACTCCTCCACTTTGCATTTGAGGATGCCTCACAGATGCTCAATTGAGTTTAGGTCTGGAGACATGCTTGTCCAGTCCATCACCTTTACCCTCAGCTTCTTTAGCAAGGCAGTGATCGTCTTGGAGGTGTGTTTGAGGTTGTTATCATTTTGGAATACTGCCCTGCGGCCCAGTCTCTGAAGGGAGGGGATCATGCTCTGCTTCAGTATGTCACAGTACATGTTGGCATTCATGGTTCCCTCAATGAACTGTAGCTCCCCAGTGTCGGCAGCATTCATGCAGCCCCAAATTATGACACTCATACTACCATGCTTGACTGTAGGCAAGACACACTTGTCTTTGTACTCCTCACCTGGTTGCCGCCACATTTTCTTGACAACATCTGAACCAAATACGCTTATCTTGGTCTCGTCACACATAGTTCCAGTAACCCGTGGCCTTAGTCTGCTTGTCTTCAGCAAACTGTTTGTGGACTTTCTTATGCATAATCTTTAGAAGAGGCTTCCTTCTGGGACAACAACCATGCAGATCAATTTGATGCAGTGTGCGGCGTATGGTCTCAGCACTGACAGGCTGAATGTCCACCCCTTCAACCTCTGCAGCAATGCTGGCAGCACTCATACGTCTATTTCCCAAAGACAGCCTCTGGATATGACGCTGAGCCCTTGCACTCAACTTCTTTGGTCGACTATGGCGAGGCCTGTTCTGAGTGGAACCTGTCCTGTTAAACCGCTGTATGGTCTTGAACACCGTGCTGCAGCTCAGTTTCAGGGTCTTGGCAATCTTCGTATAGCCTAGGCCATATTTATGTAGAGCAACAATTCTTTTTTTCAGATCCTCAGAGAGTTCATTGCCATGAGGTGCCATGTTGAACTTCCAGCGACCAGTATGAGAGAGTGAGAGCGATAACACCAAATTTAGCACACCTGCTCCCCATTCACACCTCAGACCTTGTAACACTAATAAGGCACATGACACCGGGGAGGGAAAATGGCTAATGGGGCCCAATTTGGACATTTTCCCTTAGTGGTGTACTCACTTTTTTTGTCAGCGGTTTAAACATTAATGGCTGTGTGTTGAATTATTTTGAGGGGACAGCAAATTTACACTGTTATACAAGCTGTACACTCACTACTTTACATTGTAGCAAAGTGTCATTTCTTCAGTGTTGTCACATGAAAAGGTATAATAAAATATTTACAAAAATGTGAGGGGTGTACTCACTTTTGTGAGATACTGTATATGCACAAATGGAGGAAAAACAACTTCAGTCCCCCTTGCAGACTAGTACAGTGTGCCTTTAGGTCAACACCAGCAATATTTAATTTTGAGCTTTTAGGTCAAGACTGGCAATATTCGTTTGGAAATGAAAAGTTCAGGCTTCCGATAAGGTCTGCAGATAGCAACTTGTAGCCAGCTCTCCAGGTCTTTTACCACAACAAATTCCCCTTTGCAGGATGATCCTAACTGGAAGCCATCCTTCTGCTCGCTTTCTCCTGAAATCACCTTCCAAAGGGGCAGCAGCAAACTTCAGGCTTACGGACTCGGACCTTTCTCTTAGCAGTAATCCTCTCCAATCAGCAGGCCTGGAAAGCCAAGATAAACAGCATACTTTCTCTGCAAGGGAGAGCTTTCTGGAAGTTCTCCTAAATATATATATATATATATATATATATATATATATATATATATATATATGCCCTCCCAAGCATGCACCACTGAACATAAATGTATTAGTATTTGGCCAGGGTGATATAAATGTAGCGCACCCCATGTAGGAGCTGCAAGTAGAAATGGGATCCCCCATCCTGCACAGCCAGGCACTCTGAATTTTAACAGTCTCCCAGAGTCAGAAAACAGTCCAGTACTTTGTTTTCGTATTTTATTGAGGGATTAGAACTTGGATGGGGATAGGGGAATTATGAGATGCCCATTTGACTTCAGAAAACTCTTCAGGGGCAACTCCCCTATATACAGTCTATATACACTCCTCTGCTTCCTCCAGCACTTCACTTTTTTGCAGAAAAACACAGACTCAGCTGGGACACTTTTAGTGACTGGCAAAACACTCAGCCAGGTCAAAGCAAAAGCCCTTTACAGGCAGGGGTCCTTTTGGTTGTGTAGCAAAGTCCAGTGTCCAGCTTACATCCCTGTGGCTACTGATCCGAGCACCACCTTTTTAGACCCACCTGACTGCCGCTGCCCCTTACATTAGCCCTCTTGACTACTTCTCCACAGTCCTCTCAGACTGACACCACAGTCCTCCCCGACTGCTCACTCACCAGCCCACCTGGATGACTCCTCAGGAGATCTCCTGAACGTGCTGACTCTTTCCCACTGTCCTCACACCTGCGTCCATGCATCCAGGACAGGATTCCTCCTTGTGTTGTTGAGGGTCCCTCCAGCACCCGAGCCCGAGATCACCTCCCCCAACTAGGGGGCACCCTCAAGGGCCATTGACAGCCTCCACAGCACTGCATCTCCATCTTCCACTGGACTGCTCCTGCTGGCAAGACTCAGGGGTATTTAAGAGGTGCCCATCTCCTGCAAGCCCACTTAGCTGGGGAGTGGCTGAGGCCCTCATCAATACTCCAAGCAGCTCCTCCTAGACTCTACCCAATACTTCTGGAAGCTTCTCCAATGTTCCAGAGAGCAGATGGAGTTACCACAGGTGCAGCTTAATGAGTTATCCTGCCTCCCTGAGCCACTCATTCCTGATCCAGATTCAGCCCTGGCTTGGCTGCTAACTAAGTCAAATTTACCTACTCTAACTACTATGTACACTAGCACACTAAGGTAGGGGGTGCTACATAAATGTTGAGGGTATTGTCACATCCTACCCCACACTATTGCCACATACTCTCCTTAACAGCAGGAGGAAGCAAACGATTACCTGAGCTTAGGGGAATTTACAAAGCAAAGACTATATAAACCAGCCCAGGCTGCTTACAGCTTGGCAATAATAAATTTAAAGTAGAAGATCTCCTGTATATATTTGTATTGCTACAGTCTTTTATACACTGTGCTTTGTTTCTCTGTTACATTGAGTGCCTTGAAATGATATTCCACATTTTAAGAACATTAATAAATGCACCCATATTGAAAAACGAGCCTGTAAAGTATTGCAACCACAATTAGTGCAGTGTGGATGCAATGTGCAGACTCCTGCATTGAATTTCAAGCCCCAGGTCCATACGGAGGTACAGATCTTCGATTTTTAAGCTGGAGGAAGTAATAAATGTGTGGTGACATAACCCCCCCCCCCCTTGTTCCATTCTGCTGCGTTGACAGATGTAGTCTTCCATTCACAGATTTGTGTAAATGGATCCATGAATTGATGATGTGGCTGTGTGGGCTCTATGCACACAGTGGTGCCATACAGTGCCTTGAAAAAGTATTCATACCCTTTGACATTTTCCACATTTTGTCATGTTACAACCAAAAATGTAAATGTATTTTATTGGGATTTTATGTGATAGATCAACACAAAGTGGCAGATAATTGTAAAGTGGAAGGAACATGATGAATGGTTTTCAAATTCTTTTACAAATAAATATCTGAAAAGTGTGGGGTACATTTGTATTCAGCCCCCTGAATCAATACTTTGTAGAACCACCTTTCCCTGCAATTACAGCTGCAAGTCTTTTTGGGGAGGTCTCTACCAGCCTTGCACATCTAGAGAGTGAAATGTTTGCCCATTCTTCTTTGCAAAATGGCTCAAGCTCTGTCAGATTGGATGGAGAGCATCTGTGAACAGCAATTTTCAAGTCTAGCCACAGATTCTCAATTAGAGATAGGTCTGGACTTTGCCTGGGCCATTCTAACAGATGAATATGTTATCTAAAACATTCCATTGTAGCTCTGGCTGTATGTTTAGGGCTGTTGTCCTGCTGGCATCTGATCCTCCGCCCTAGTCTCAAGTCTTTTGCAGACTCTAGCAGGTTTTCTTCTAAGATTGCCCTGCATTTGGTTCCATCCATCTTCCCATCAACTCTGACCAGCTTCCCTGTCCCTGCTGAAGAAAAGCATCCCCACAACATGATGCTGCCACCACCATGTTTCACAGTGGTGATAGTGTGTTCATATTGATGTGCAGTGTTAGTTTTTCACACATGCGTTTTGCTTTTAGGCCAAAAGTTCCATTTTGGTCTCCTCTGACCAGAGCACCTTCTTCCACATGTTTCCTGTGTCCCCCCATGGCTTCTTGCAAACTGCAAATGGGGCTTCTTATGGCTTTCTTTCAACAATGGCTTTCTTCTTGCCACTCTTCCATAAAGGCCAGATTTGTGGAGTGCATGATTAATAGTTGTCCTGTGGACAGATTCTCCCACCTGAGCTGTGGATCTCTGCAGCAGCTCCAGAGTTACCATGGGCCTGATTAATACTCTTTGCCAGTTTAGGGGGGCGACCATGTCTTGGTAGGTTTGCAGTTGTGCCATACTCTTTCCATTTTCTGATAATGGATTGAACAGTGCTCCGTGAGATGTTCAAAGCTTGTGATTTTTTTTTTTATAACCTAACCCTGTTTTAGTCTTCTCCACAACTTTATCCCTGGCCTGTCTGGTGTGTTCCTTGGCCTTCATGATGCTGTTTGTTCACTACGGTTCTCTAACAAACTTTTGAGGGCTTCACAGAACAGCTGTATGTATACTGAGATTAAATTATACACAGGTGGACTCTATTTACTAATTAGGTGACTTTTGAAGGCAATTGGTTCCACCAGATTTTTAGGGTTATCAGAGTAAAGGGAGCTGAATACAAATGCACGCCACACTTTTCAGATATTTATTTGTAAAACATTTCGAAAACCATTTATCATTTTCCTTACACTTACAATTACAGTGCACTTACCCAATTACAGTATGTGCTACTTTGTGTTGGTTTGTCGTTTTTGGTTGTAACATGGCAAAATGTAGAAAATGTCAAGGGGTATGAATACTTTTTCAAGGCACTATATTTAAAGAAATACAGTATACTGAGGGAAGAAGAACCCTATGATACAGGTAAGGAAGAAGAGGGGGGTTGAGGGCAGGGGCTGCAGAATGTGACCAAGTTTCATATTACGCCTGAAAAAAAGGGTATAACATGGTTTAATGTTATCACCTTCTGAATGGTGGGGTGCTCTCTGCAATGCCGAATTCTGGACTTGATGTGGTCCGATTTTCTTGACTTGGACTTCTCTGCTGGTCCTCAGTCTATGTGTTTTTTGTAGTACTTTCATGTATGCTTTGATGTTATGATTTTGCACATGATGCCCGTGGGGCTCTCTGCACTTTGCAAACTATGTTTTTGGTTCACGTTTGGATGTGGTTTGTTGGATGTTTCTTTACTAAATAAAGAATTTAAAAAATGACATGCAGTTCTTAATATGGACGTGGTGTCTCAGATAGCAGACATCTCTGACTCTGGTAACATAAAAATAAATATAAAATTATTTTAAAAAATGTATAACCTCTAATAGACATAGGTTAGAGGCAAAGTAGAGTAATACCCACTTTACGTGGATTACTAGGGGTGCTGTGTACATCCGTGATTAATATTTTTGAACACTGGTTATTTTCAGCTATTAAATACATCATTGCTATAAGCTGTCAACCCTATACAATTTTTGATAAATGTTCATGCACTAGGTGGGACAGACTTATTGTAAATCCATAATAATAAGCCCATTGCTTTACTTTGATACTGACTTGTGGTCTTGAAAATGGATTTATCAGACATGCAGAGGAACTGTTGTGTCTGGGGTCATTCCTTGCGATCATTGCGTAGATTTTACCTTTTGGGTAATGTTGTGTGTGTGTGGTATAACCTGGTGTGTGTTCTTTAACTATTTCTATGACATGTTAAATGAATTAATACTATTTTGCAGGCATTTTGCCATAAGCTTCCATGTGTAACGATATAATATTTCATGACCGTGGTCTGAATATTACCGATCCATATGTAGTTTAGTTCTAGAACTGATGGAAACATTGGCTGTGAGTTGGAAAGAATGATATGTTTACAAGAGAAATAATCACTTGAAACCACATGTATCTGTACTGGAAAGATTTTAAGCAGCTATATTTTAAACAATGTTTCTATATCCTAACCTCCTACCAGTTCACTGGCAGTTTATAACTGAAAAAGGGGTTTCTGATGTTTTAAGACCAAACACCTTTGCATTTGTGGGGTTTATTAAATATAAAAAAGATTAATGTGTAAAGTGCTGTAACTTGTGACAACCAATACCAATCGCTTTTTTTACTGCTGGATAAATGTAAAATGTCTGAGTTTTGCAAACCACATAATGGATTTAAACATATTTTTTGATAATGACTGAGGCCTTGTGGGGGAATAACTCCCAAAGGATGCTTGGCACCAGAAGAGCTAGTTTTATTTTAGTGACCAGTCCCTTTTCTGCACAATAAAGGATACAATAAGTAAACTATTAGTTTGAACACATGACTCCAATAATTCCCGAGTTAAGATGGCATTATTCTAGACTAGCCTTTCGCAAACCTTTTTTTGCCATGGAAGAACTCTTGAAATATTTTCAGGTCTCAGGGAACCCCAGCTTATGGCAAATTACTGTGCTTAGTAAGTAGTAGAGATGTATAAAAACGAAGTATATGTTACTGAATAATCATAAAATGAAATTAATAATAATGTTCAGAATGGCAAGACTGTCGTAGTAGTGACCCCTTACATTGTTGTTCAGTGTAGACGTCACCACTTACATTGGTGGTTATTGTAGGAGTAAACCCTTAGATTAGTGGTTAGTGTAACTGTGACCCCTCACATTGGCGATCAGTGTAGAAGGGCCTCTTATATTGGCGGGCAAAGTAGAAGTGAACTCTTACATCGATGGTTAGTGTAGAAGTGACCCCTCAAATTGGTGGTCAATGTTGAAGTGACCCCTTACAGGATTGACCACATTTTTGTACCGCTTTGTGCTATCTCATAGACAAAATTTCCATCCCGACCTCCCCATGGTCAGATCATGACCCTGTAGTGCTCTCCCTCGTCCTTTCGGGCCTGCATCGCCCTTCCTATTGATGGCGAATCAATGAGTCTCTGCTCTCCTCGCAAGATACATGCCTAGCGATACAATCGCAAATTGAGATCTATTTTTCGGGAAAACAAAGGGTCAGTGGCCTCTGTAATCTCCTTGTGGGAGGCACACAAGGTCACCCTCCGAAGCCACATTATATAACTGGCCTCAGTGGAAATGAGCTAGAGAACGGATAATTCAAGACATTTCCGCTCAATTGGCTGAGGCTGAGGCTCCATAGTTGCTGAACTGGACCTCCTAGCTACTGAGAAAGCTAAAAAGGTATTACGGTGGTCCAAACATAAATTTTATTTCTGCGCTAACAGGCCGGGTACAATGCTGGAGAGGAAACTGAACTCAGTGGGTCACCCTAAGGCCCCGACTCGCCTCACAATGGGAAAATCACATCTGACCCAGTCAAAATCGCCTCTTCTTTTGCCAGCTTCTTGTCTTCTCTGTATTGTCACCCATCTCCTTTCCCAAATGATCTTGCTGACCAGTTTTTCTGGGACCTCGTTCTTATAACCCTTACTGGTTCAGGTTCTTAATGCCGCAATCTCTGAAGCAGAGGTTGCATAGGCCATCAAGTCTATACATACCTCTAAAGCTCCTGGACCAGACGGTTTCTCTGGTCTCTGCTATCACACATTTTCCTTTCTGCTCACCCCCTACTTGAGGGCTTGTTTTAATAGTTTCCGACAGGGTTTCCAACCCACTCCAGTTGCATTGCAGGCACACAAAGCCATGATCCCCAAAACTACAGAGGATGCCCTAGATCCCCAAGCTTTCAGGCCGATCTCCTTGTTGAACGGCGATGTAAAACTTTTGGGAAAGGTCCTAAGTACTTGTATCAACAAATAACTACACGCGTTGATCCACAGGGATCAGGTGGGCTTTGTTCCCAGCCGTTAAACGGGGGACAATGTCCTCATGGGGACCCATTTGATAC
Source organism: Glandirana rugosa (assembly GCA_018402905.1). NCBI lineage: Eukaryota > Metazoa > Chordata > Amphibia > Anura > Ranidae > Glandirana > Glandirana rugosa. The sequence goes on from BLSH010241806.1 coordinate 1,322,602, forward strand.
ATCTGCTTCAACATCGCAAGATCCCAGGCCTTCTTCTCTTGGTTGACCTCTACAAAGCATTTGACTCGCTTTTCTGGGAGTACTTGTGGTATATTTTAGAACAATGGGGTTTTGGGGAATCGATCCTCCAGTGGATTTTGGCTCTCTACTCCCCCACGCACAGGGGCCAGACTGCAGCAGCGGGGAGAGCAGCGGCAGTGAAAGAAGAAGAAGAAGATGAAGATGAAGATGAAGATTGAAGACGAAGAGAGGAAGCAAGAAGACTAAAAGAAGAAGCAGAAGACCAGAAGAAGGACCGGGCCAGGAGAAGATGGAGGAAGAAAGAAGATAAGAGCTATTTTACAAAATAAAGGACTTGCCAAAAATTGCCTCTTGTTTTTATTTTACACTACACTCCTTTTTTGGTGAATGGGTAGGGGTACAATGTACCCCAAACCTATTCACATAGGGGGGTCAGGATCTGGGGGCCCCCTTATTAAAGGGGGCTTCCAGATTCTGATAAGCCCCCTGCCCGCAGACCCCCACAAGCACCGGCCAGGCTTGTGGGGAAGAGGCTCTTGTCACCATCAACATGGGGACAAGGTGCTTTGAAGTGGGGGGACAGAGCCCCCCTTCCCCAAAGCACCCATACTCCCTATGTTAAGGACATGTAGCCTGGTACGGTTCAGGAGGGGGGGCGCTCGCTCGTCCTCCCCCATCCTAACCGGCCAGTGCTGCATGCTCGGATAAGGGTCTGGTTTGGATTTTAGGGGGAACCCCACATAATTTTTTTTTTTAATTTGGTGCAGGGTTCCCCTTAATATCCAAACCAGACCGAAGAGTCTGGTTTGGACTGGGGGGGGGACCCCATGCACTTTTTTTCAGGGATTTTATTGTATATTGCCGGTAACTGGCAACACATTACAGCCGCAATTTTAAATTACAATTCTACACCTCAAAGAGATGCGCCCTTTTACACACAGACTAAGGACACCCCCCCGGCACAATATTTAAAGGAATTTTTCATTTTTTTTTTCTTTAAGCATAATTAAAATCACTGCTCCAGAAAAAACGATCGATTTAAATACTTTTTTTATCATTGATACATGTCCCCTAGGACAGGACCCGGGTCCCCATACACTTTTAAGGGCAATAACATTGCATATAAGCCTTTAAAATGAGCACTTTTGATTTTTCATGTTCGGGTCCCATAGACTTTAATGGTGTTCAGATGTTCGCCCAGAACTTTTTGTCTGTTCGCATGTTCTGGTGCGAACCGAACCGAGGGGTGTTCGGCTCATCCCTAGTGCCCATGGATCAGACAGACACGATGTCTGCCGGCGACCCACGATCGTCTGGCACACAGGCTTGTTTACATAGGCAAATCCCTGTTCTGACATCATCTTCATCTGTTCCCAATAAATGGGAGCAGCGATCACTCTCCTCCCCTAGTGATCCCAGCCCCCATGCAGTTAGAACAATGTGACAGGGAACACACTTAACCCTTTGATCGCCCCCTAGTGTTAACCCCTGCCCTGCCAGTGTCATTTATGCAGTAATCAGTGGCTATTTTTAGCTCTGATTGCTGTATAAATGTCAGTGGTCCCAAAAAAGTGTCCGATATGTCCCCCACAATATCGCAGTCCCGCTAAAAATCACAGATCGCCGCCATTACTAGTAAAAAAATAAATAAATAAAAGTACCTAAATCGATTGCGTAGTTTGTAGACGCGATAATTTTTGTGCAAACCTATCAATATACGCCTATTGCAATTTTTTTTTTTACCAAAAATATGTAGAAGAATATATATCGGCCTTAACTGGACAGTGTCTAAATTATGGCCTCATAAGCAATCTTCTATGCTGTATAATATGACGTTCCATCTAATCAAGGTGGCCCCTTACCAAATGAGGTGGACCCCCATTAAGGGCATTAAGGGGTCAAATTCGCCTTACTGTTACAAATTCGGCTGGATGATGGTTTCTTGGTTGCTGTATATTTCTGGGAGACTTTGGACTTTAAAACAGTGGGGTAGCGTTGCTGAGATTCTCCTGTCCAAGGACAGGAGAATCTCAGCAACGCTACCCCACTGGCTGAATGAGTGACATCGTTGCCAGATTTTATTTCATGCCTGAATTTTCTAGCCTACTGTAAGTGTAACTTTTAAACGAACCTTTAATTAAATGTTTGCAGTTTTACACCATGAGTCTTTTTTTTTTTTCCTTGTCTATACATGAATTTCAATCCATGGAGTTCCATCTAAGATTTTAAAGGGTGAATAGCCCGTTTGAATACCACGCCTGAAGTATCCAAGCAGTTGATTACTGCAACACGAGCAGGCTGAGCATCCAAGGGAGTTATCCAAAGCTGTGGTCTTTTGAATCATCTCCAAAGTCTCTCAGAAATATACAGCAACTAAGGAACCATCATAACGTTTGTAATAGTAAGGCAAATTCGCCCCCTGTAATGGGGGTCCACCTTATCTGTTAAGGGGCCACCTTGATTAGATGGAACGTCATATTATACAGCATAAATTATTGCTTATGAAGCCATAATTTATAGACACTGTGCAGTTTTTCGTGGATTTTTGTCTATTGGGGAGATCCATACAAAAACTGTGTGCAAGATTATTTCCCTTTGTGGTCATAAGCGATTATATCCAAGAAAAAGAACTTTATTTGACCTTTCACACGTTTGCTACACTTTTTGGAACATTGCAGGGTTTTTTGAAACCTTTTCTGTTTGGTTATACAATGTTTATGCACTAGTCACTTTATTTGATATATTGTATACTTATACATAGACACACAGACTTTTTTTTTCCAGCATTCACGTACCAAGTCACATTGTTACATTGTATGCTCACACATAGCCTAAGGGCTGGTTCACACTTGAGCGCCGCGACTTCGCGGCCCGTTCACATCTAGGCGAATTGTCAGGCGACTTGAGTCGCCTGACAATTCGCCTCAATGCTGTGCAATGGAACTGTTCTAATAGGAGCGAATCGCTTCGCTCCGCCTTAGAAAAATGGTTCCTGCACTATTTTCAGGGCGATCTCAGCGCGGCTTGCATTGACTTCTATGATAGAAGTCTCCTCACAAGCCGCATTGAGATCGCCTTGAGCTGGGCGACTTGCTTCGCCCTGGCAAGTCGCGCCGCATCGCGCCGCTCAAGTGCGAACCGGCCCTAACAGGTTTTTTTTCCAGTATTCATTTATGAAGTCACAGGAATAGTGCACCATTTTTTACATTTATTGCTCCAGCATTTATGGCTATGTTGAGGAAACTGGAGAAAGGAAGAAAAAAACGTCACCCAAATGAGATTTTCTGACCTGTTTGATTGCTATTCCCTGATTTTTAGCTGGCAGTGTCTAGTTGAGTCTAGTCTAGTTAGCCCATACAAACATAAGTTTGATTGCTAGAATGAAATCTCTGAAAACTGTGTTGGGAAAAATTTCGCTACTTGCCTTCCCAATCATTTTCAAACTTCCAAGGCACGTTTGAATTTAATTAATGGCTATGACAAATGTGCTGTTTGCCTTTTAATTAGGCTTTACGTATGTGAAAGTCTGGAGTTGAAGTGTTTCAGTATTACAAGAAGGCACATTTCAAGTTCACCAGATTGCTGACAAAAAGGACTAGGATAGACTATTGCATAGTGGTAAGGTTTGGTTGAAAAAACGAAAATGTCAGACAGTTAGGCGGTGCCCTCTGAATGCATCTCAAGGTTAAATATGTAATTTTGTATAGATTAGTCATCCTAAGGTTTCTCCAGAGGTTACTAGGTATTCCTTGAGCAGTGGTAGACTGATCTCCTGCTTGATGAATAGTATCCGGGTCAATGTCGCTTCTTATTTGGTGGAACCAATGCAACCTCTACTCCGAAATCTCTTGAAATTTAACTACTGACACCAACTTTTTCTAGATATTATTATTATTATACCGGATTTATATAGTGCCAACAGTTTGCGCAGTGCTTTACAAAATGAAGGCAGCAATTACAGTCACAATACAATTTGGTACAAGAGGAACCAGAGGGCCCTGCTCGTTATTGCTTACAATCTAAGAGGGAGGGTCAAGTGATACAAAAGGTGATAACTGTGGAGGATGAGCTGATGGAGAAAGTAAAATCACAGTCTGTTAGTTAGAAGCAGGATAGGCTTCTTTAAAGAGAAGGGTTTTCAGGCATTGTCTAAAGATGGATAGATTAGAAGATAGACAGATTAGGGTAAGGAGTACCAAAGGTTGGGATATACTTGGGAGAAGTCCCGGAGGTGAACATGGGAGGAGATGACTGTCAGGAGACTAGCCAGAGGAGAGTTACCTGTAGGCCTGGCAAAGTGGTCAATTTCCAATATGGCCGCGCCCGCATGACAGTGCGCATGCGTATTGCAAATGCACGTTCGCCATGGTGAAGAAGTGTGCGTGCTGGTGCACGCAATGGTTGTCAGATCCTGGAGCCCTCTGACTTTTAAAAGACTGACTGCTTCCTACTTCATGTTCCTGTGTGTGTGTTTATGCTTCTGATCTGCTGTAAACGACCCAGCCTGCCCTTGGATACCTCTTGTCTCTCTCAAAGCTCTGAACTAGGATTGCCCATGGATCTGCTCTTGTCTCTTGTCCTGTGTATAAATTTGGCTTGCCTGACCACGGCTCTGTTCTTCTGTCTGCTGACCACTGGCTTACCGACCTTGGCATCCATCCCTGACTATGCTTACTGCTTCACCCTGTTTGCTGTGATCCCCCCTGGTGCCTACTTGTAGTACCCAGCCTGCTGTACCTACCTGCAGTACCTGCTGCTCAAGCCTGCAATCAATACTTGCTGTATCCAGCTTGCTGCACTTTCCACTGCAACCTGTTTCCTACTGTGTGCTGTCTGTACCATGAGCTCCACTGGGTTCTACTGCTCACCTCATCTGTTATCCCCCAAGGAGAAATCTCCACACCTGCATCTCTCATCTGTGGCACAGCCGGCAATCCCTGCTTCTATGGCCTTATGTTCCTTGTTTCCACCTTCAGGGACACAAAAAACTCAGCCGCAAGGAGAGCCCTCTCACTATTTTGGCATCAGTACCAGGTCAGTGAGAATGACAAAGGAGCTAAAGAGCAGGAGATCTTGGGAGGACCAAAGAGAGCAGTTTGGTTGATATTTTGAGACCAGGTTAGTGATGTAGATGGGGGCAGAATTGTGGATGGCTTTGTAAGTTGTTAGTACTTTGAATTTTATTTGTTGGGTGAGCAGAAGCCAGTGCAGGGATTGGCAGAGAGGGGTGGCAGACACTGAGCAGTTGGTAAGGTGGGTGAGTTTGGCAGGAGCATTCATGATAGACTGAAGGGGGGATAGTCTATGTAAAGGTTATCCAATGAGGAGGGAGTTGCAGTAGTCGAGGGGAGAGATGACCAGGGAGTGAATTACAAGCTTTGTGGTGTCATTGGTTAAAAAGGGGTGTGATCAGGAGATGTTGCGGAGGTTGAGGCGGCATGATGTGGACAGGGATTAGCTGTGAGCCTCAAAGGACAGTTCAGAGCCCAGGGTTACCCCTAGACCCTGGCATGTGGGGATGGAGAAATAGCTGTGCCATTAACATTGACAGAGAAGTCTGGGGGAGGGGCACGTGAGGGAGGAAATATTATTAGTTTTGGATAGATTGAGTTTGTGGAAGTGGTGTGACATCTGATCAGATACATTATGTCTTTTAGTAAATCAGTGATACGTAAGGAAACTGATGGGGTGAGCTGAGGGGAGAGATTTGGGTGTCATTAGCATAGAAATGATATTGAAATCAGCTGACTCAGGGAGGAGGTGTAGATCGAGAATAAGAGAGGTCCAAGGAGAGAACTTTAGGGGACCCCAACGGTAATAGAGGAAGTGGAGTTGTAAATGACACTGAAGGTGCAGTGAGAGGTAAGATTCGAATCAACTGAGAATACAGTCACAGAGACCAAGGGAATAACGTTTTTGAGGAGAAGTGGTTGGTCAACTGTATCAAAGGTAGCAGAGAGGTCCAAGAGTAAGAGTATGGAATAGTGGCTATTCGTTTTAGCTGTTAGTGAGTTGTTTGTAAATTTTAGGAGAGCAGTTTCCATGGAGTGTTGCAGGTGAAATTCAGACTGAAGGGAATCAAGAAGGTTATTTTCAATGAGGGGGCAGCTCAGCCAGTTGTAGACGTTCAAGAGTTTGGAGGCAAAAGGGAGCAAGGAGATTGGTCTTAGGTTGTTAAGAGTGGTGGGGTCCAGTGAGGCCTTTTTAGGTATGGGAGTGACTATTGCATGTTTTAGAGGGTTGGGGCCAATAGAGAGGGAGAGACTGAATATATGAGTTAAATAGTGTAGCATTTCGGACCACTCGCCATTGGTGGTGGCAGTAAAGCAAAAAGAGAACAATAAAAGGAGGGAATGGAAGTTAAACTCCTTTTGGTTACAACTAATTGGAGACCCTGAAGAAATAACAACACTGATCAAGGAGTATTTAAGTAGGTACGAAAGTACTGCGTCCTTGGGCATGGTCTGGGACTCCCTTAAAGCTTTTTTGAGGGGGATAATGATACAGAGGGTGGCAAGAATAAAGAAACAATCTAGGGAAAAAGAAAGAATAGCTATGCAAAGGGTGTCTGAGGCTGAGAAACAATATATAGAGAACCTAACCTCAGTAAAACTGTCTGCCTGGGTAGAGGAACAAAAAAAGTATAAACAACTACTCTTAATAAAAGCTGAAAATAAGAGGATGTTTCAGAAAAAAACATATTATGAGGAAGGATAAAGTATAGGCCATTTATTGGCTATACTGACAAAAGCTAATGGACCTACAACAACGATAACCTCAATTAAAACCAAAGATAGAAGAATTACTACATATAACCCAGAAATTAGAGATGAATTTAAAAAGTTTTTTGAGACGTTATATAGTGCCCGGAAGCAGGATGTAGAAGGAGAGATGTGGGATTTCTTTCATAATTTGGAGATTTCAAGCCTCTCCGATGAAGATAGGGCAAGGCTAGATGCCCCTATAACTGTAGAAGAGCTACAGAAGACAATTATAACATTAACAAATCAAAAATCCTCAGGACCAGATGGTCTACATTCAGAAGTATACAAAAAATATGGAGAAATTTTGACCCCGATGCTTTTGAAAGTATTTAACAATGCAAAGACAAAGGGTAAATTACCAGACTCCATGCTGGAATCCACCACTATAGTTCTTCCCAAAGAAGGGAGGGATTTGTTGTGCCCTACAGGCCAATATCCCTGCTAGGTACGGATGTTAAGATCCTGCCGGGGGGTACTGGCTTCTAGGTTAAGAGGGGTAATAGCAAAATATGTGCACCCTGATCAGTCAGGATTTATGCCCGGGCAAGCCACCAATACCAACATAAGGCGAGCATATTTGAATATGCAGATTCCAACAATTAATGCTGGTTCAAGAGCTATATTAGCTGGATGTAACCAAAGCGTTTGACACCAAGTTTTGGCCAGTTTTGGATTTGGCCTCGGATTTGTGGAATGATTAAAATTTCTATATGGAAAACCAAGAGCAAAAGTAAAAATAAATGATGAACTCTCTGAGACATTTCTGTTGACCCAGGGAACAAGGCACGGGTGTCCCTTATCACCCCTGTATTTTTCCCTGGCAATAGAACCTTTGGCCATAGCCATTAGAGCCTCAATAAGGATCAAAGGATTTCAGAGAGCATTGGGTGAAGAGAAAATAATGTTATACGCAGATGATCTGCTGCTGTTTTTGGGAGATATGCAATCTTCCCTGGAAGCAGTGATAGACATGACATTGGGAAAATCTCTGGACTCTAAATAAACTGGGAAAAATCTAGTCTTCTATCAGTAGACACGGGGAGGCATGCCATAAGAATGAGATATCCAAATATCGAAACTGTTAATAAACTTAAGTATCTGGGAGTGTATATAACTAAAAACCCTAAACATTATATAAAAGACAATGTAATAATGCTTATAGAGAATTTTAAAAGTAAGGGGAGAGTGTGGATCCGTTTACCTTTGTTGATTGCAGTTAGATGCAATCTGATTAAGATAATATGGCACCCCCAACACTTGTATATACTACAGAATGCACCCTTGTGGATACCGAAATGTTGGTTTCAGAAGATGGACAGTATATTTAGAGAGCTGATATGGAAGGGGAATCAGGCCAGGATAGGGCTACAAATATTGTAGCGTCTGAAGTGCAAAGGAGGTCTTGCTGTACCTTACCCTTGGTGCTATTTTTTGGCAGCACAACTGGTACACCTAAGAGGCTGTAATACCCCAGAGGGAGGAGATACAAATGGGAGATTGATGCTTATGAGAACAAGATACAGGTTGTGGATAGAGGCCTTAGAGGCAGGTTATCTTCCATTTGAAACCCCCACCTTTGTATTGGTTAAAAAGCTATGGTAAACAATAAAAAATAATGGGTTATCAAGGTTTTACATAGCACTCACCAATATGGGACAATACCAACCTACAGGAACTGGAAATGGTGGAAAGGAGTAAAGAATGGGAAAGACAAGGGGTAGAGAGATTAACCCAATTGTACAAGGAAACAACTCTTAAGTCATTCCAAGAGATAAATGAGGAATATGGAGTATCAAGAAAATATTTGTATTTATATTTACAAATAAGACATGCCTTGGACATTGTTAGAAGACTGTGCTAAGGGTTAATTGCATGTGCTTTCCTCTAATTCATTAAGCAGCAGCAGCAGCCCTATTTAAACTTCCTGTTTCCTGTAGCAAATGCTGTTCGTTCTACAGCGTGTGAGTGTTTCTGAGCGTCCTGATTTCCTGTTTATCTGATCCTGAGACCCGGCTTGACCTAGACCTTGTTGATTTCTGCCTGCACCGACCCCCAGCTTGCCCAGCGACCACTCTTCTGCCTGATCCTCTTGTACTTCTGCTGCCAGCCTGTTGACGACCCTGCCTGCACCTGACGACCCCTTTGCCTGCACCCTTTGTACCACATTGCCTGCCTGTTACCGACCCGGCCTGTACGACCATCCGCTACCTGCACGAGCTGCACCGGACCATCCTTATCACCACCAGGGATCCTGTCCAGCCCTCGTGCCCCCCTGAGCTCCTGGGCTCCCTGTCTGCTCTACCGGGGACCCTCGAACCAGGGCCGCAAGAGTGGTTACTTCCTGCACAAGACAGACTCCACCGCCAGGTACGTGACAGCAACGAACAGCCATGACTGAGTCTGCGCAGGGAGCACCCTCTGCTATGGATGAACTTTGTGCCCATCTGGCTGGCCTCACTCGGGCGGTCCAAAGCCTGCAAGAAGGCTACACCCGGCTGGAAGAACGGGTTCAGGAGCTTGCGGCACCTGCAGCCTCTGGGACTAGTCAGTCCACAGGTCGCACTATTGTGGCCTTGCCATCAGAGCCTAAAGTCCCCTTACCAGACAAGTTTGCTGGGGACCGGCGTAAATTCAGGGCTTTCAAGAATGCATGTGAGTTGTATTTCGGTCTCCAGCCCCGTACTTTCTCACTGGAGGCCACAAAAGTGGGTCTAGTCATCTCCCTCCTGCAGGATGAGCCCCAGTCTTGGGCCCACAGACTCTGGGAACAGAGAGCCCCAGAGGTTGCCTCCTTAGCTGCTTTCTTCCTAGCAATGGCGCAGCTCTATGATGATCCTCACCAGGCCGCTACAGCTGAAGCTACCTTGCATACCCTCCAGCAGGGTCGTCGGTCCGTGGAGGACTATGTGGCGGAGTTCCGGAGGTGGAGTGCAGACACGGCCTGGAACAACGCTGCACTCAGTTATAAGTTCCGGCTGGGTCTGTCTGAGTCCCTCAAGAACGAGTTGGCCCGAGTAGGGGTGCCCAACACCCTAGAAGCCCTTATCAACCTGGTAATCCAGATTGACCGGCGACTCCGGGAACGCCGCGCCGAAAGAGCCTCGGGTTCCTTGCACCCCGCCTGGATGCTGCCCCGAGTTCCAAGATACCCCAGTCCGGCTCCTTTTCCGCCAGCGACCTCCTCCTCCTCTCCAATGGACCAACCTGAGCCCATGCAGATAGGGCTACTGCGCCCTTCTCTGACCCCTGAAGAGAGACAACGGAGGTTTTCCCTGAACCTGTGCTTATACTGGGGGGAACCTGGGCATGTGGTGAGGTCCTGCCCCGCCAAGCGTGGTAAGTGCCTGCCGGTTTCTTCAGTGGAAATGCCTAACCTGCCCAGTCAGGTCTCTCACTTTATCATCTCCCTTTCTCTGCAGCTTCCCGGAGGGATTACCCAGGTCACGGCGATTATTGATTCAGGAGCATGCAGCTGCTTCCTGGATGAAAATTATGCAGCCGCACATCACATTCCACTTCAACCCAAGACCCACCAGATGACCATCCGCCTGGCGGATGGATCCCCCATCAAGTCCGGCACCGTCACCCAGGAAACCACTCCTCTTTTTGCCACCATAGCTGATGGTCACCGGGAGTTGCTTCGTCTGGACATCATAGCGTCCCCCTTGTTCCCCATCATCTTGGGCCTGCCCTGGCTCCGGGCACATGACCCCGACATTGATTGGACCATGGGGACTGTAAACTTTCGGTCCAAATATTGTCGCCAACACTGCCTCCAGCGGCCTAAGGACTCTACTCCCACCTTGCTCAGCCTGAACCCGGATCCTGACTCGGATGTCCGGCTAGCTGTGCCCGCAGCCTATCACAGCTATCTAGATGTGTTAAGTAAAAAGGGGGCAGAGCAACTACCAGCACACAGACCGTATGACTGCCCTATTGAGCTCCTGCCCGGAGCTGAAGTACCCTTTGGGAGGATCTATCCCTTGTCTGAACCAGAATTGGCGGCCCTCAAGGCCTATCTGGACGACAATTTGAACAAGGGCTTCATTAGGCCTTCCACAACCCCTGCGGGGGCCGGCATCTTCTTTGTCGAAAAAAAGGATCGGTCTTTGCGTCCTTGCATAGACTACAGGGAGCTCAACAGAATCACGGTTAAAAACCGTTACCCGTTACCCCTGGTCCCAGAACTGTTCCAGAGATTGGGCTCCGCTGTCGTCTTTACCAAATTGGATCTCCGGGGAGCATATAACTTGGTCCGCATCCGGGAAGGTGACGAGTGGAAAACCACTTTTCGTACTCGATTTGGGCACTACGAGTACCTGGTTATGCCCTTTGGACTGTGCAATGCTCCTGCCACCTTCCAGCATTTTGTAAATGATGTATTCCGGGATTATTTGGATTTGTTCGTCATCATTTACTTAGATGACATCCTGATTTTCTCCTCCTCCCTCGAGGAACACCGCAAGCATGTCTCTTCAGTTCTGGCTCGTCTGCGACAACATGGGCTGTACGCCAAAGCGGAGAAATGCTCTTTTGAACAGTCAAGCATCCACTTCCTCGGACTAGTTATATCAGTAACAGGCATCAACATGGATCCACAAAAGGTCTCCACCATCTTGGACTGGCCGGCACCATCTGACAAGAAAGGGGTGCAACGTTTCGTGGGCTTCGCGAATTTTTACAGACGTTTCATTAAGGGGTTCTCTGCCATTATTACCCCTATCACCCAGGTTACGAAACAGAACACCCGATATCACTGGTCCTCGGGTGCTTTGCAACGTGGGGAAAGAACAGTCTACCACGGCCGGTCAGGTTCTACCACCTCTGGAAAACACCTAGGTACAACTACGGACAATGACTATATTGATCAGGCTCCTTCACCTACGAACTGACAAGTTTTCTCGTAAAGAGGCGAAACCGCATGTCGGGTACAACAGCGTCTGCTCGGTCTTGACTTCTCTGTACGAACGCCACAAGGAGCTCCCTCCTCCTCTTTTAGTCCTACAGTAGATTCATTTACTACTGCTTGTTTAGGTTTATTAGGGCCTTATGTAGTAAATGTTTTA
>BLSH010241806.1:1341725-1372294 GCA_018402905.1 Glandirana rugosa
AGCAGCAGCCCTATTTAAACTTTCTGTTTCCTGTAGCAAATGCTGTTCGTTCTACAGCGTGTGAGTGTTTCTGAGCGTCCTGATTTCCTGTTTATCTGATCCTGAGACCCGGCTTGACCTAGACCTTGTTGATTTCTGCCTGCACCGACCCCCAGCTTGCCCAGCGACTACTCTTCTGCCTGATCCTCTTGTACTTCTGCTGCCAGCCTGTTGACGACCCTGCCTGCACCTGACGACCCCTTTGCCTGCACCCTTTGTACCACATTGCCTGCCTGTTACCGACCCGGCCTGTACGACCATCCGCTACCTGCACGAGCTGCACCGGACCATCCTTATCACCACCAGGGATCCTGTCCAGCCCTCGTGCCCCCCTGAGCTCCTGGGCTCCCTGTCTGCTCTACCGGGGACCCTCGAACCAGGGCCGCAAGAGTGGTTGCTTCCTGCACAAGACAGACTCCACCGCCAGGTACATGACAGACATGCAGTTCAGCAGGGAGCCATTAAAGTGATGTGAAATAACGGCTATGTATTGATTGTGCAGTTGGACAAGGAGTGAGGTGAGGAAGATATATGTACAGTGGAGATCTTGTCACAAATTGTATCAATCTTATTTCTGAAGTGATTAGCAATCTCCTGGGCCATGAGTATGTTAGTTAATTCTGAAAATGACTTCCATGAGACCTGAGTGTTTTTCTGGGGTAAAAAGGTTTAGACAAGGGGGACAACAGCAGTTTCAATGGTGATGGGGCTAAATTAGATCCAAAGGGCCTTCCTGGAAATTATCTTTTCACCCCTTCCTTCTTCACTATTCTATAATGTACCATATAAATATTCAATAAAGTATAAAGTGTTTCTGATCACAGAGCTCAAAGTCCAGATGTGAGAGAGGATTTGATGCATCTTTTCAGCAGATAGATCATTGTGCTCTTTATGTGAAAACTGTTGGAGAAATTCAGTTAGTCAGCTAAATATGCATGCTTGTAAGTTGACAGGGTACGTATAAGATGTGTGTTCTGGAAAGATTGCTAGCATGGTTTTAAATGTAATATTCTCATTAAAACATTATGAATTGTGAGTTATCATTTCCAAGGAATGCTAGACCCCTGTCTTAATACTCTGCTCTTTTCGGTACATTCCAACGCTCTGACTTCAGTTTCCAGTAAGACATTGCTAAAACAGTCTGAGAATGGAAAGCTTGAAATAAAAGGCGAAAATCTTTAACATACAATCACATCTTCATCCCCGGCGTGGGATAAATGTGGAAGCATTGAGGAGCTGCACGCTATCCCTCTCTGACAGTTAATCCAGCACCTCCATACAGATCCCCCTGGCAGGAAAATCCTTGTTTCCCTTTATAAAGTACACATGAATATTAAGTTATCAGCAACAGTTTATGCTAACGTACTTAATGTTATCAAGATGCACTTTAAAACCATAGCATTTTAATCGAATGGAATGCTAAAATTCAACATACAGTTGTGGAAATAGGTGGATGCCTTTCATGCTTTTAGTATCATTGATTGCTCATTTTTTTTATACACGGTCATAACAGTTGCCTTCTAATGGATGTTCTACACTCAGAGGTAACTAAAGGCACTGCATATACTTATCAACATCATTGTTCCTATTGGGAAAGTTTTGGCAATAAAATCTTTTTTTTTTTTTATGATGTTGAAACAAGCTATCTGTTCCCTCTTGTACTTTGTTATAGTAAAAAGCTTTAAATTATGCCAAGTCCTTCGTTTTTTATGTAATCAAGCACCGTAAATCGACTCACCACCCTAATATAATGGATCTATGTGGTAGACTATGTGGTAGACTGGTCTCATGAGCATGTCATGTCAGGGGATTGCCTCCCTCAGCTTCCCTAGAGCTCTGACAGCTGTTGAGATGCTAAAAAACACTCACTAAAAGGTTACTGAATAAACAAAAGAATGGCTTTAATTGCTACACAATAGGTCATGGGGTGGTCAAGTGGTCAGAATGCAGTTGACAGTATCAAATGAACCCATGTTTGATAATCTTTTGGCTTATGAAAGCATCACCAAATTACATATACAGTATCTCACAAAAGTGAGTACACCCCTCACATTTTTGTAAATATTTTATTATATCTTTTCATGCGACAACACTGAAGAAATTACACTGTGGGATTTACTAAAGCTGGAGAGTGCAAAATCTGGTGCAGCTGTGCATGGCAGCTTCTAACCTCAGCTTGTTTAATTAAGCTTTGACAACATAACCTGAAAGCTGATTGGCTTTTATGTAGAGCTGCACCAGATTTTGCACTCTCCAGCTTGGTAAATCAACCCCTTTGCTTCAATGTAAAGTAGTGAGTGTGCAGCTTGTATAACAGTGTAAATTTGCTGTCCCCTCAAAATAACTCAACACACAGCCATTAATGTCTAAAGTTTCGGGGTCTTGGCCATCTTCTTATAGCCTAGGCAAACTTTATGCAGAGCAACAATTCTTTTTTTCAGATCCTCAGAGAGTTCTTTGCCATGAGGTGCTATGTAGAATTCCCAGTGTCCAGTATGAGCGAGTGAGAGTGATAACACCAAATTTAACACAGCTGCTCCCCATTCACACCTGAGACCTTGTAACACTAACAAGACACATGACACTGGGGAGAGAAAATGGCTAATTGGCCCAATTAGGGCATTTTCACTTAGGGGTGTACTCACTTTTGGTGCCAGCGGTTTAGAGATGTGAGATACTATATATATATATATATATATATATATATATATACACACACACACACACACACACACACATCTATGAAGTAGTTCTGGGTTTTATTGCTTATTACACACTTGCCTTCACCTTTAAATGCCTCAAATCTGCAATATGTGGATTATTCTCAAGGTAACATTAATCTTCATTCTATTTGGGAATGAGCAAGAAGTAATAGGAAATCTCTCAAAGAGGGACACAGACAGTAATGAAAACCTGATTAAGGCTCTAACTTCTCCTTTCCTTAACCAGTACAAAGCTAAGCATTTTGGCTGGAGTTGGGCTTTATTTTAGAAAAAAGAGTAGACTGCTCACGGCTGAACCTGAGAGGGAGAGAGACACAGCGACAGACATTTTGAGAGATTGGAGAGCCATGGATTTTGGTGAAGCCTGCTGTGTGACCAAATGGGAAGGACACTGTGGAGTTGGTAAGGGGCTGCTGACCAAAACCACATTACACTTTTACCAAAGAGGGACAGTGTTGTCCACAAGAGTGCCTGTATTAGTTCTTGAAGGGACATTAATCTGAGTGCTCCAATGTAAAAGTTGGGCCCCAATGAGCTGACCAGTGGAGGAAGGGGAAATTAAATTACATTCAGCTGGACTGTGTGCTGGTGTAGTACTCCCTAGTTAGAATTGCCCCAGTATAGGGTTTAATAGGAGTTGCTCTCTACGGAGTGACCAGAGGAGATGGAAGAGATGCTGCTTTGTTCCTGAAGAGCAGTGTAGCACTTAGGCAGTTGTACCAGCGAGTTACATTGGGTGGCTTAGCATCTAAATTTATTAAGTTTATCAAATTTATGAAGAAACTTTGTGTTACTTACTACTGACCCCTGCTTTCTGCATCACTTACTACTGACCTTTGTCTTCTGCATCACTTACTGCTGCCCAGTGCCCACATGTTACATACTACTGACCTTTTAACTCTGTGTTACTTACCACTGACCTCTGTCCTCTGCGTCACATACTAATAACAAATGCATCACATGCTACTGACCTCTGAACTCTGTGTTACTACTGACCTCTGTCCTATTTATCACTTACTACTGACTTCTACTCTCTGTGCCACTTACTACTGACCTCCGAACTCTGTATCACTTACTACTGACTTTTGTGTCACTCACTACTGACCCCTGCACTGTGCATTACTTGGTACTGGCCTCTACACTCTGCATTACCACTGACCTCTGCACTATGTACCTTTGCGGTACTTACCGTTGACCCATGAACTCTGTATTACTACCAATCTCTGAATTTTGCATTACTTACTGGGGACCCGTGCACTCTGCATTACCCACTACAGACCCCTGAACACTACTGAGCTGCTGCAATTTCCACTGTTACTACAGATTTCTGAACTTACTACTGACCACTGCACTCTGCATTACTTAATATTGACCCCTGTACTGTGCATTACCTACTACTGTTCTCTGTACATTGCATGACTTACTACTGACCTCTGCAATCTACTTACTGCAGACCCCTGCACTATGCATTAGTTAGTGCCTCTGCCTGCTCTGTCATTTACTACTGCCCTCTGCATCAATTACTACTAACCTTTGCTCTCTGCGTCACTTAATACTGACCTCTGCACTCTGTGTTACTACTGACTTCTGCCCACTGTGTCACTTACTAATGACCTGTGCCCTCTTCATCATTTACTACTGACCTTTGCCCTCTGTGCTACATAATACTGAACTCTGCCATCTGCATTACACACTACTGGCCTCTGAACTCTGTTACTTGCTGCTGACCCCTGTCTTACTTGCTGCTGACCCCTGTCTTTGCATTACTTACTAGTGACCTCTGAACTCAATTATTACTTACCTCTTCACTCTGTACTACTTACTATTGCACTCTGCAATACTTACTACTGACCTCTGCACTCTGCACTTACTACCAACTTCTGTATCACTCGCTACTGACCCCTGCAATGTGCATTACTTACTACTGGTCTCTACACTGTGTAATACTACTGACCTCTGTGCTTTGCATTACTACTGACCTTTGTATTACTGACTGCTGACTCCTGAACTCTGCATTACTACTGATCTCTGAACGCTGCATTACTTACTGCTGACCCCTGCACTTTACTTGACTTACTACTGACCTCTGCACTGTGCGTTACTTACTACTGATCTCTCGCTCTGCCTTATTTAATACAGACCCCTTATCTCTGCAATACTACTGAGCTCTGCAGTCTGCTTTACATACTAATGACCTCTGTCCTCTTTATCCTTTATTACTGAGCTCTGCCCTCTAGGCTACATAATACTGACCTCTGCCATCTGCATTACACAATACTGGCCTCTGAACTCTGTGTTACTTGCTGCTGACCCCTGTACTCTGCATTACTAGTGACTTCTGAACTCTGGGTCACTTACTACAGACCTCTGCACTCTTTATCACTTATTACTGACCTTTACACTCTGCGTCACTTACTACTTACCTCTGCATCACTCACTACACACCTGTTAGGAAAAGGACATTCTGCCAGCAAAATTGGCTGTTTTCGCGGTGGTGCACACGCCTGTGCGCTTTCGCGCCCGTCCATGCGCGTGCACGCGCCGAAAACCACGCCAAATGGCGCTATTTAAGCCTGGAGATTCCTGCAATGGGTGCTGCTCGTTCTACAGCATCCGTGACCTGTGAGCCTCAGCTCCCTCCACCTGTTCCTGTGTTCGTTTGCTTGGACCTGACTACCCGCCTGCCTGATCCTTTTGTACCTTCCTGCCTGCCCTGGTTCCCACAACCCCAGCATAAACTGGACCACTGGAGCCGTCCATTTCCAATCCCCTTATTGCCGGCAGCATTGCCTGAGTCCTAGAGACGGGACTGTCCCAGCTCTCCTCAGCCTGGAGGCCGACACCGAACCGGATGTTCGGCCTCTCCTTCCACTGGCCTACCATGCATTCCTAGACGTTTTTAGCAAGAAGGGGGCGGACAAACTTCCGCCGCACAGGCCCTACGATTGCCCCATCGAACTGCTGCCCGGGGCAGAGGTACCTTTTGGGAGGATCTACCCTCTTTCCGAACCTGAATTGGCGGCCCTTAAATCCTACTTGGAGGAAAACACCAAGAAGGGATTCATCAGACCGTCTACATCCCCAGCCGGAGCAGGCATCTTCTTCGTAGAGAAGAAAGATCACTCACTCCGGCTGTGCATAGACTATAGGGAGCTCAACCGGGTAACCATCAAGAACCGGTACCCTCTACCTTTGGTTCCAGAACCTTTTCAACGGCTGGGATCATCAACTGTCTTTACTAAGCTCGACTTACGGGGGGCATACAATCTTATTCGGATCAGGGAAGGAGACAAGTGGAAGACCGCATTCCGCACTCGGTTCGGGCATTACGAATACTTGGTGATGCCCTTCGGCCTATGTAATGCCCCCGCAACCTTCCAACGTTTTGTCAACGACGTGTTTCGAGACTTCCTGGATCTCTTCATTATCATATACTTAGACGACATCCTGGTCTTCTCCACTTCCTTGGAGGAACACCGCAGGCACGTCACTAAGGTTCTTGGGCGTCTACGGCAGCATGGCTTATACGCCAAAGCGGAAAAGTGTTCTTTTGAACAGCCCAGTATGCATTTTCTGGGGCTGATCATCTCCACAACTGGCATCCATGTGGATCCTCAGAAAGTCTCCACAATCTTGGAATGGCCTGCACCTACAGACCGAAAAGGGGTACAGAGATTTGTGGGCTTCGCGAATTTCTATAGGAAATTTATTAAAGGATTTTCCGCCATCGTGGAGCCCATCACACGTCTAATGAAACAGAATACCCGGTACCAGTGGTCCCCTGAAGCTCAAGCCGCTTTTCAGAGACTCAAGTCCCTCTTCACGTCTGCCCCCATTCTGAAGCACCCGGACCCAGCTTTACCTTACGTCCTGGAGGTGGACGCATCGGAAACTGCAGTAGGGGCTATCCTATCTCAGCGCCAGGGTGTCAAAGCCCTGCTCCATCCAGTGGCCTTCTTTTCCAGGAAGCTAACCGCACCAGAGCGGAATTACGACGTGGGAGACAGGGAGCTACTGGCCATTAAGTCAGCTTTAGAGGAGTGGCGTTATTTGCTGGAAGGGGCTTCTCATCCTATTCTTATATTCACCGACCACAAAAACCTGGAGTATCTCCGAACGGCAAAGAGACTAAGACCTAGGCAAGCCCGCTGGGCGCTGTTCTTTTCCAGGTTTCATTTTCACCTTACATATTGTCCCGGATCCAAGAATAGTAAGCCCGACGCTCTCTCCCGAATGTTCACAGAGCCAGGCAATACTGCCCCACCGGATACTATACTTCCTGCACGGAATTTCCTGCTGACAGATGAGGACTTTCTCTCCCAACTTCGTTGGGTCTTGAACGGTTCCGCTACCGACAGAGACACCCGATTGACCGTAAGGGATGGTCTATGGTGGTTTGGGCGGAGAATGTTCATCCCGGTAAGTCTGCGTCTTAAAGTCTTGGGTCGTTGCCATGACCATAAACTGGCCGGACATTTTGGTACACAAAAGACCGCTGCGCTCATCTCACGGTCATTCTGGTGGCCCAACATTTTGGAGGACTGTAGAAAGTATGTTGGGGCCTGTCCCGTTTGTGCCAGAAAGAAAACAGACAGAGCTAAAGCCTGGGGTCTGTTGAACCCCCTTCCCATACCTGAACGCCCATGGTCGCAACTGGCGATAGATTTTATTGCGGAACTCCCCCCGTCGGAAGGATTTACTACCATCTTTGTCATAGAAGACCGGATGACAAAGATGGCACATTTCATCCCTATGAAGGGGACCCCCTCAGTGGCCGAAACGGCCAGCACATTCATAAAGGAAGTCGTCCGACTTCATGGAGTGCCCAGCAACATTGTGTCTGATCGGGGGGTCCAGTTCACGTCTAAATTTTGGTGAGCCCTGTGTGCTGGGCTAGAAATCGAACTTGCATTCTCTTCGGCCTACCATCCACAGACAAACGGACAGACGGAAAGGACGAATCAGACGCTGGAACAATACTTACAGTGCTTCTCGTCCTTCTCTCAGGATGATTGGGTCGCACTGCTGCCAGTGGCCGAGTTTGCCTACAATAATACTATCCATTCGGCCACCCAGCAGTCCCCATTTTGGGACAATTATGGCTACCACCCCACATTCCTGCCCGACTTGAATCCGGAGTGTACCGTCCCAGCAGCACAGGATGTCACCAACTTCCTCCACTCCAATTGTCAACTCCTCCAGGAGACATTATCCAAATCCCGGGTGGCTAGCAAAGAGGCCTATGACAAGAGGAGACGGGGGGAAATGGAGCTTCAACCCGGTAACCATGTTTGGCTGTCAACAAAGAACTTGAACCTTTCATGCCCCTCAAAAAAATTGGGCCCGAGGTTCCTGGGGCCTTTTCCTGTGAAAAGACAGGTTAATCGGGTGGCATTCGAACTTGATCTCCCGCCATCCCTGAAGATCCACCCGGTTTTCCACGTATCTCTACTAAAACCCATGGTCCTCGACTCCTTCTCGGGTCAAAAAGTAGGGCTACCGGGTCCCATCCTAGTCAAGGGAGAAGAGGAGTTTGAGGTGGAAGCAATTTTAAACTGTCGCCGGAGAGCTGGAGAGACCCAATACCTGATCAAATGGAAGGGGTTTGGCCCGGAGGAGAACTCTTGGGAACCCGAAAGGAACATCCATGCCCCTGGACTGATCCGAGCCTTCAGAAGAAATCGGCAGGGTGATGACACCCGGTAAGGCATCCTGAGGCTGCCCCTTGGGGGGGGGGGCAATGTTAGGAAAAGGACATTCTGCCAGCAAAACTGGCTGTTGTCGCGGTGGTGCACACGTCTGTGCGCGTTCCCGTGCGCGTCCATGCATGCGCACGCACCGAAAACGGCGCCAAATGGCGCTATTTAGGCCTGGAGATTCCTGCAATGGGTGCTGCTCGTTCTACAGCGTCCGCGACCTGTGAGCCTCAGCTCCCTCCACCTGTTCCTGTGTTCGTTTGCTTGGACCTGACTACCCGCTTCCCTGATCCTTTTATACCTTCCTGCCTGCCCGTTGCCGACCCAGCCTGCACGACCACTCTTCTATCCGCACGTCTTCTGGAACCTCACTACATCATCAGTGACCATCCAGCCCTTGTGCCATCCCGCACTCTTGGCCCTCTGTCTACTCTACCAGGGGTCCTTGAATCAGGTGCACAAGAGCGGTTGTTCCCTGCACAAGACAGACTCCACCACCAGGTTCGTGACAAGACCCCTGCAATGTGCATTACTACTGACCTTTGTACTGGACCATGGCCCTCTATGGACCTGATTTGACTAGAAATTCCAAAAGTCCTTAGACTTCTGGGGAGGCTTCCAACTTCAGAGCAATCTCCTCTTACTCTCTCATACGCCAGATATCAACCACCTGCTTTCTTCTTTTGAAGCCTTGTGCCATAGTGGTGAACCAGTTCGTCAAAGCCTTTCCCTAATCTACTCATCCCTTGTTCTGCCCGAGGCGGACTACACCCCTCCATTTCTCTCTAAATGGGAATCAGAGCTGGGACTATCCCTTACAACTGCACAGAGGGAAAAAAATAGCATTTTGCCCAAAAATTCTCTCTGGCCTCTAGAGTTCAAGAGACCAGGTAACACCCAGCAAGCCATCCAAAATAATAAAAAATATTTTGAAATGTGATGTAAAAAAGGGGGGAAAAAATTGAAAAAATCCCACATTAATTTACTAAAAGGAAAATCAACTATTATCAATGAAACAGTTAATGTCCCATTCTATGTTGAGTCCTAATGGTCTATAAGTCTGTAAGGTCAATAAGTCTTTGCCGTTTATAGATGGCGATCTGCGTAGTGGAGCCAACTTGCCGCAGTAAAAGTGCACGAGGTGGTCGGCAAGTGGTTAAATATAAAATATTAACTTTAACCACTTTAGCCTCGGAAGGATTTCCCCCTTTAGGACCAGAGCACTTTTTGCGATTCAGCACTGCGTCGCTTTAGCTGACAATTGCGCAGTCGTGCGACGTTGTACCCAAACGAAATTTGCGTCCTTTTTTTCCCACAAATAGAGCTTTCTTTTGGTGGTATTAGATCACCTCTGCATCATTTCTGATCGCCGCTATAAACAAAAAAAGAGTGATAATTTTGCAAAAAAAAACAGTTTTTCTTACTTTTTGCTAAAATACAAATCCAAAAAAAAAATCTAAAAAAACATTTTTTTCATCGGTTCTGGCCGATTTATATTCTTCCTCATATTTTTGGTAAAAAAAATCGCAATCGGCGTTTATTGATTGGTTTGCGCAAAAGTTGCTATGTTTACAGATGATGAGAATTAATTTCTGGGGTTTTTATTTTTTTAAAATTTTTTATTAGTAATGGCAGCGATTTTTAGCGGTACTGCAATATTGCAGCGGACATGTCGGACCATTTTGAAACTTTTTTGGGACCATTGGCATTTATACAGCGATCATTGCTATAAAAATGCACTGATTACTGTGTAAATGCCATTGGCAGTGAAAGGGTTAACCCGCAGGGGGAGATCTAGGGGTTAAATGTGTTCCCTAGGCGTGTTCTAACTGTGGGGGGGCTGGGCTACCTTGGGAATACGAGATCTAACTGATCCCAGTGACAGGGATCAGTAGATCTCCTATGCCCGCACTGACAGAGCGGGGAACAGCCGTGTTTACATCGGCGGTTCCCCACTCTTTGGCTCTGGCAGCTCATCGCGGCTTGCCTGCGGACATTGGGTCCGCCCGAGCCGCGGGCACACTCCTCTGGAGTATGGCGGGCGCGCGCGTGCACCGCCGCCGCCGCGAACGTGCCCCCTAGCTGCCTCTCCGCAAATCGCCGTTTATTTATGGTGATTCGGGGGACACGTCAACAGTGCCACCGTAAATATACGGTAGGCAGTGTGGAAGTGGTTAATGTAATTTCTGGGGGTTCTTCAAGAGATTACATTGATTACTTTTAAAGTATAATCTCCTATGGTGAAACTTTTATTGATGCTATTGGGTTACTGTGCAGACCTACATCCACATGTATTTAAAGCGGACCTTTTTTAATCTTTCCATCTATTAAATGTTCTGCCCTTGTTTTAACTTTGGATAGTAAAACATTTTTTTTCTGTCAGTAAATACCTTATACAGCCCACTTCCTGTTTCTTGTCTGGTAAAAAGGCTAGGCTTATGACATCGTGCACAGCTCTCTCTCTCTCTCACTCTCGTGAGAGTTTGCCAGGAAGGGAGGGGGGATGAGTCATAAGAGGGCCAATGAGAGCTGCAGGGCTGAAGAGCTGGAGGTGTGCCTCTGTGTATCTCCAGGAAGTGAATAGGCAGCAGCTTCAGCTGCCCACAGTTAAAATGGATGCAGCCAGACTTAGTGGAGGGAGATTTCTGCAGCATAGTACAAGTACAAGTTGGCAAGTACAGAATCGCAGTATATATAAAATAACATGCAAAGTGGTTGGAAGGAAGCTTCAGAATGGCAAAGATGTTTTTTTTACAAATTATGTGAGCAGACTGCAGTTCCTCTTTAAATGTTGCGAGTTGATGTCCTGGATGAGCCTCCTTTCCCAGTTGAAGCCTGTTAAGGGGAAACGCGCTGGGCGGAGCCAAATTTGTGACGTTATTCCACACGAGCAGGCTGGCGTGGACTGCTGCCGTGTCTGATCATTTATGCTGATATTAAGTTGTCTAAATGTGTTTACTGCTTTTTAATACACCTTTTTAAAATATATTACACTATGAGGCTCTCCTCTTCTCTCAACACGTAATGGGAGTAACTGCTGATGTCTGTATATTGGCTACCATGGAGTCATTCCTTTGATTTTCGATGAATCAGACCTCTTCCACAGCCTGGCTGTTTGAGGTCCTTGGATTTGGATGGTGATGGGATTTGTCTGAACACCGTTTTACCTGCATCATTTATGGATATTGACATATTATCATAATTTATCACAGAACTGTGTGTGCATTCATGCAGACACTTTTTTCAATGGGTGTTTATTTTTATTTTTCAGTTAATTATACTGTTTATAATTAAATATTTCACGATATTATCATTAGGCATATTTTTGTTCACATTATATACGAGTTTATTGATACTTAATAATAGATTAGCGCACTAACATTTTTAAATTACTGTTTATTTAAGTCTGGTGTTCAGACTGATTTGGTTGAAGCTTTTCTTAATCAGGGATTCATTACACATTAATTGTTTTGCTCACTTAGGCTGGGTTCACACTTGTCCAACAAATGGACCGACATGTTTCCCTATGAGAGCCGTCTTAACTGGTCCGACACAAGTTGGTCCGACTTTGAAAAAGGTTCCTGTACTACTTTGGTCTGACTTTGGTCCTAGTTCAGCCCATTGAATATCATTGAAGTCGGATCAAAGTTGGATCCTTGCTCTGACCATCCGACTTGTGACATTCGACTTGGTGATTACAGCAGCAGAAAAAGGAATTTATCTCACACTGGGATTGTTTTGATTGGTCAAAGGACAAGTCACTATCTCAAAGTCGGAGCAAAATCTTATCTTGTTCATTCAAGTCGGATGGAAGTAGGACCAAAGTAGGACAGAAGTAGGACCCATGTTGCAGGGCAAAGTAGGATCAAAAATCTGACCGTTTTTGTGTCGGATAGTGTGAACCGAGCCTTACTCTGAGGTGGTGGAAGGATAAGAGCAGGAATTTTTATATATCTTTATTAATGCCTCAAGCTTCAGCTGTTTTGGCAAGGGGTAACTGGCATTATAAAGCAACTCACTGTCCTTCATGATGACCCAGCTGCCAGCCTGCTACATCTTTTGGGGAGACCCATCAAGAAATATAAGGCCTCTCTAACGATTTAGTTGCTAAATGCGGCGATGGCCTGCATCCCACTTTGCTGGAGGGACGTCAAACCCCCCCCACTGTCTCTGTGGTTCTCCAGGGTCTATGCTCTTAGGGATATGGAGGACCTCACAGCCACCTTGTGTAATACTGAAGAGACCTTGAAATCGTGGGGAAATGCCGCCCGCTGATCGGCCAAAGCATGCACATGACCTGCATGCTTTGGCCAATCACAGCGTGCTCTGCTGTAAGAGCCATGATTGGCTAAAAGGCAGGCTGTCTTTGGCCAATCATGGCTCAGGGGTTCTCAGTTCACGCCCACACTATATAAGGCCACTTGTACAGCGGCCGTATGTAGTGCTGTGAACGTGGAGACTGAGACCTGCTAGTTTAGCTAGTGGCGTGTAGGCAGAGTAGTATGTAGATCTAGTGTAGAGAGTATATACAGGCAGTGTAGTATATATATATAGTGTAAAGGGTATGTGCAGGCAGTGTAGTATATATATGTAGTTAGAGAGTATATACAGTCAGTGCAGGCAGTGTAGTATATAGATCTAGTGTAGCCTATATACAGGCAGTGTAAGAGTATATATGTACAGTATATAGTGTGTATATGTATATATATATATATATATATATATATATATATATTATGCTACCTTCAGTGTAGACAGTAAGAATATATATGTACAGTATATAGTATATATATATTGTGGCATGGGGTGTTTAGCTCTCGTGGTAGGTGCATTTGTAGTGAGTTCACGACAGCCAGGATCTCTGTTTGAGGGCATGGTAGCCTATGTTTATTTAAACAATTAAAAGGGTTTCCCTCGGAGGGGGTTGTCACCATCAACATCCATAAATCATATACTCAGCCTCCTGGTTCATAAGCGATCAGTAGCCCCCCTGGCTATAACGATCAGTAGCCCTCCTGGCTCATAAGCGATCAGTAGCCCTCCTGGCTTTAATGATCAGTAGCCCTCCTGGCTATAGTGATATCCTAGCCCTCCTGGCTTTTCAGTCTATCCAGCCCTTCTGGCTGGTAATCGATCCACTGCAGCATGATCGTGGGTCACACCTGCCTCCTCGCAGATGTGGATGCCCAGACTGCCTCCTGCAGCCTTAGACCCCTGGAGACCACCAGCCTCCCTCTCTGGAGCCTTCTCCCAGTGTGTGACCCAGAACTATGGTCTTGACTTCCATAACAGGCCCCCACCCAGTTGAACAATCAGTGTCCTGGTAGGTCATAAAATCCGGACCCAGGACTGGGGATTTCATCCCACCTGGAAGCTACGAAATCCCCGGGCTCCAGATCCCGAAACTGACTCATTAAAGAACTGAGGAAACTGAAAAGCCAGTTTTCTCCCAAATACGCGAAGCCTCTGGAGCCCCTCAGCCTGCCAGGTTGAGAATCCCGGGTCATCCTGCTGGCGGGGTACCACACTACCACAATATATATACATATATACAATATATATATATAATACGCTGCCTCCAGTGTAGACTATATATACAGCTAATTCAGTGTATAGTATATAGAGTCAGTTCAGGCAGTGTAAGAATATATTTGTACAGTATATAGTATATATATAAAATGCTGCCTCCAGTGTAGACTATATATATAGCCCAATCAGTGTATAGTATATAGAGTCAGTTCAGGCAGTGTAAGAATATATATGTACAGTATATATATATATATATATATATATATATATATATATATATATATATTATCTCACAAAAGTGAGTACACCCCTCACATTATTGTAAATATTTTATTATATCTCTTCATGTGACAACGCTGGAGAAATGACATTTTGCTACAATGTAAAGTAGTGAGTGTACAGCTTGTATAATGGTAAATTTGCTGTCCTCTCAAAATAACTCAACACACATCCATTAATGTCTAAACCGCTAGCAACAGGTGTGAATGGGGAGAAGGTGTGTTAAATTTGTTATCACTCTCACTCTCTCATACTGATCACTGGAAGTTCAACATGGCACCTCATGGCGAAGAACTCTCTGAGGATCTGAAAAAAACAATTGTTGTTCTACAAAAAGATGACCTAGGCTATAAGAAGATTGCCAAGACCCTGAAACTGAGTTGCAGCATGGTGGTCAAGACCATACAGTTGTTTAACAGGACAGGTTCCACTCAGATCAGGCCTCGCCATGGTCGACCAAAGAAGTTGAGTGCACATGCTCAGCGTCATATCAAGAGATTGTCTCTGGGAAATAGACGTATGAGTGCTGCCAGCATTGTTGTAGATGTTGGTGGGGGGTCAGCCTGTCAGTGCTCAGGCCATACGCTGCACACTGCATCAAATTCAGTCATGCTATGTATCTCCATGTCTATTTCTTTACCACTTTTTTTCCCATCTGATGCAGGGTCTCCTCACCCTGCTCTCACACTTTACCATTCACTTTTCATCTTATCCCATACAACCATTTACCTATTTACACATTACTTACACAGGTGAGGCAATTCTCTGGTGCTGATCCACGCTGCCTGTCCTTTGGGTGGTGTGCTGGTGGTCCTACGGTATCCAAATCACCGCGCCCTCAGCTCCCGTGGCAGACGACCTGGTGGCTCGGCCCCTGTTGCTACACATTACATGACGTGTGAATAGGGTAGGTTTTCTTACTCTGTCCCCTTTACTCATAGTAACTCTTTATGATATAGACATACCAAGAGATATTGGTTACTTTATTCTATGTATTACAGATTTTAACGCATCTACCCCTGATGAGTGGGTGTCATCCCACGAAGCGCGTAGGGTATACGCTGATGCTACACGTCCAGTCAAGTTACTTTTATACATGTTTTTATTGTTATTTACTTTACAACTAGTTTACTATCCCACGCTATGGATTGGCTCTCACACCAGTTCTTTACTGAGTGCTTTATAATACAGTCAAGTTGCATGTTTAGTAAATCCATGTATGACTCTTACATGTCATATTTTTCTACTTTTGTATTTTGTACATTTGTTCATTGGTACTTACCATGTCCTCCATGATTAGGATGGACAAATAAATATGTTTAGTACAAAAACTTGTTTGCTGTGTCTGACCATTCCTCATTTAGGCTACTTCCACACTGAAGCGGTACCCGCGGTCGCCGTAAAAACCCGCTAGTTTTAGTGGAGTTTTACCAGCGATAGGGCTCTGCTATGCGGGTGGGAGCGCCGTGCTTTTAACCCCCCACAAGGGGTTAAAAAGGGGTTAAAAGTGCCGGCACTCATCGCTACCGAGGCGGTGTGCAGCCGCTTCGGAAGTGCTTGCCATTCATTTCAATGGCAGGGGCGGTAGAGGAGCGGTATATTACCGCTCCCCTCATCGCCCCCAAAGATGCTGCTTGCAGGACTTTTTGTAACATCCTGCTAGTGCACCTCCCCAGTGTGAAAGCACTCAGGGCTTTCACATTGGGGTGGATTGAGGGGGAATTTTGAGGCGCTTTACAGACGCTATTTTTAGCTAAATAGTGTCTGTAAAACACCTCAGTGTGAAAGCAGCCTTAAAGTCCCAATCCCCCCCTTTTTTTACAAGTATATAGAGTCAGTGTGAGAATATATTTATATATACAGTATAGTTACAGTGTTATGGCACCACCAACACCCAAGGCCCAATTTTTCTGCACCTGTTTGCCTGGGGCATGTCATTACAATTTTTAAAATAAATTACAACAGCAGGGCCCATTCCTGCGCCCAACAAGAGTAATTGTGAGGAGTTACAGTGTTCTGCCACCACCAACACTCAAGGCCCAATTTTTCTGCACCTGTTTGCCTGGGGCATGTCATTACAATTTTTAAAATAAATTACAACAGCAGGGCCCGTTCTTGCGCCCAACAAGAGTAATTGTGAGGAGTTACAGTGTTCTGCCACCACCAACACCCAAGGCCCAATTTCTCTGTACCTGTTTGCCTGGGGCATGTCATTCCAATTTTATGGAGCGCAGTAATACGGTTCAAAATATACTATAGTATTCACCACAAGATCACTTTTATCGGGGGTGGAAGAGAGTCCCCCTCCCACCACTTTACGGTCGTCTCCACTCCTTACCGGATCCGTCGGTAGCAGCGGAGATGATCCGGTCTGCTCCCCTCACTGCCCGGATGCTGACTGAGGGTAAGATGGCCCCCACTCGGCTCCATGGCATTGAAGGGCGGAAGTGACGTCAAATGTCACTTCCGTCCAATGCTCTTAAAGGAAACAATTTTTTTGTGCAAGTGTCATTTTCTTTTTTTATTGCATTTTATTGTAAATATGAGATCTGATGTCTTTTTGACCCCAGATCTCATATTTAAGAAGCCATGTCATGCTTTTTTCTATTAGAAGGAATATTTACATTCCTTATAATAGGCATAAAAGTGACCCATTTTTTTTAAATGGACAATGTAAAAATAAAGAATAACAAGTAAAATAAATAAGAAAAAAAAAATTGAAAGCGCCCCATCCCGCTGAGCTCGCGCGCAGAAGCGAATGCATACCTAAGGCCCGCCTGCATAAGAAAACGATGTTCAAGCCACACATGTGAGATATCACCACGATCGTTAGAGCGGGCGCAATAATTCTAGCACTAGACCTCCTCTGTAACTCAAAAATGGTAACCTGTAGACATTTTTAAACTTCGCCAATGGAGATTTTTAAGTACCAGTTTGTCGCCATTCCACGAGCGGGCACAATTTTGAAGCATGTTTGGTATCAATTTCCTCCACGTAACATTATCTTTCACAGTATAGAAAAAAATTGGGCTAACTTTACTGTTGTCTTATTTTTTAATTAAAAAAATGAATTTTTTCCAAAAAAATTGTACTTTTAAGACCGCTGAGCAAATACAGTGTGACATAAAGTATTGCAACGACCACCATTTTATTCTCTAGGGTGTTAGTTCCAATAAATTTTTAAGCAAAAAAACTGATTTTAAGTTGTAAATACCAGATCTCAGAAAGAGGCTATGTCCTGAAGTGGTTAAGGGGAACCCCGCACCAAAATTTAAAAAAAAATTGTGCAGCGTTCCCCTCCAAAATCCAAACCAGGCCCTTCGGGTCTGGTATGGATTTTAAGGGGAGCCTGGTGCCAAAATGTAAAAAGACAATGACATGGGGGGGGGGGGCCTCCCAAAATCCAAACCAGGCCCTTAGGGTCTGGTATGGATTTTAAGGGGAAACCCGTGCCAAAATTTAAAAAAAATTATGTGCCCCCCCCCAAAGTCCAAACCAGGCCCTTTGGGTCACCCCCAAAGCACCTTATCCCCATGGCCCTGGCCGGTGGTTGTGGGGGTCTGTGGGCTGTGGGCTTATCGGAATCCAGAAGCCCCCAGATCCTGGCCCCCCCTTCCCCCCTTCATCTTCTGGTCTTCTGCTCCTTCTTTCGGTCTTCCTCTTGCTTCTTCCTTCCTCCCATTGTCGTCTTCTTCTTTCTCCCAGAATGGGCGGTCTTCAGTTTGACAGTTATTTTATAGGTAAGGGTGGGGCCACCCAGTGACATAACTGAGTGACCCCGCCCATTCTGACATCATGTGACGTCAGAGGGGGTGGGGTCATCCATTTACGTCACCAGGTGGCCCCATCCTTACATATAAAATAGCTGTCAAACTGAAGACCACCCCTTCTGGGAGTCGCCTCTGGACGGCACGGCAGCAGCGATGGACAAAAAAGAAGAAGAAGAAAAAGAAGTAGTGGAGGAAGACCAAAAGAAGAAGCAAAAGACCAGAAGAAGAAGCAGGGAAGAAGATGGAGGAAGACCGGAGGAAGAAAGAAGAATACATTTTTAATAACGGACTTGTCAAAAACTGTGTACTGTTTTTTGTAACACTACTACACTCCTTTTTTGGTGAATGGGTAGGGGTACAATGTACCGCATACTCATTCATATGGGGGGCCAGGATCTGGCGGCCCCCTTATTAAAGGGAACATCCAGATTCCGCTAAGCCTCCTGCCCACAGACCCCCACAACCACCGGCCAGGGTTTGGAGAAGAGGTCCTTGTCCCCATCAACCCCAAAGCACCCTCCCCTTGTTGAGGGTATGTGGCCTGGTATGGTTGGGGGGTGGGGCACTTGCCCTGCACTGCCAGGCTGCGTGCTCAGATAAGGGTCTGAAGTCACTGGGTGGCCCCGCCCTTACCTATAAAATAACTGTCAAACTGAAGACCGCCCATTCTGGGAGAAAGAAGAAAAAGAAGAAGAACAACAAGACGATGACGGGAGGAAGGAAGAAGCAGGAGGAAGACTGAAAGAAGAAGCAGAAGACCAGAAGAAGCGGGGAAGACAATGGAGGAAGATCGGAGGACGAAAGAAGAAGAAGAAGAAGAAGACATTTTTAATAAAGGACTTGCAAAAAACTGTTTTTTGTAACACTACTACACTCCTTGTTTGGTGAATGGGTAGGGGTACAATGTACCCCATACTCATTCACATGGGGGAGTTGGGATCTGGGGCCCCTTATTAAAGGGGGCTTCCAGATTCTGATAAGCCCCCCGTCCGCAGAACCCCACAACCATCGGCAAGGGTTGTGGGGATGAGGCCCTTCTCTCCATCAACATGACACCAAAGCACCCCAAAGCACCCTGCCCATGTTGAGGGCATGTGGCCTGATATGGTTCAGGGAGGGGTGCTCGGATAAGGGTCTGGTATGGATTTTGGGGGGGCCCCATGCCTTTTTTTGAAAATTTGGTACAGGGTTCCCCTTAAAATCCATACCAGACCTTAAGGGCATGGTACGGACTTTGGGGGGACCCCCACACAATTTTTTTTTTAATTTTGGCGCGGGGTTCCCCTTAACCACTTGCTTACTGGGCACTTAACCCCCCTCCTGCCCGGATGAATTTTCAGTTTTCAGCACTGTCACTATTTGAATGACAATTGCACGGTCGTGCGACGTTGTACCCAAACAAAATTGACGTCCTTTTTTTCCCACAAATAGAACTTTCTTTTGGTGGTATTTGATCACCTCTGCGGCTTTTATTTCTTGCGCTATAAACAAACAAAGAGTGACAGTTTTGAAAAAGGAACAATATTTTTTACTTTTTGCTATAATACATATCCAAAAATAAAAAATAAAAAAACAAATTTATTCATCAGTTTAGACCGATATATATTCTTCTACATAGTTTTGGTTAAAATAAAATCGCAAACGGCGTATGTTGATTGAGTTGCGCAAAAGTTATAGCGCCTACAAACTATGGAAATTGTTTTATGGTGTTTTCATTATTATTTTTTTTTCATTGGTAATGGCGGTGATCTGCGATTTTTATCGGGACTGTGATATTGCGGCAGACATTTTTGACACTTTTTTGGGACCAATGACATTTATACAGCGATCGGATCTAAAAATAGACACTGATTACTGTATAACTGTCATTGGCAGGGAAGGTGTTAACACTAAGGGGGCAGTGAAGGGGTTAAATGTGTTCCCTGTATGTGTTCTAACTGTGGGGGGGGGGCTAACAGGGACATAACAGATCTCACTGATCCCATCACAGGGACCAGAAGGTCTGCCATGACCCCCTCACACGGTGGTTCCCCCTTCTGTGAGGGGGGGCATGGCAGATCTTCTGGTCCCTGTGATCGGGATCAGGCTCTCTGTGACCAGATCGCGGGTCTCCGGTGGACATCGAGTCCGCCCGACCCGCAGGCAAGCTCACGCGGTGATGCGCACGCGCTCAGCATGAGCAAAAGGGGAGGACGTCTATTGACGGCCTCCCGGCAAAGCAGATCCACGCTGTTGCCGTCAATCGGCCATAGCACGGATCTGAAGCGCTTAAAATCCATACCAGACCCGAAGGAAGGAATGTTTC
Organism: Glandirana rugosa; assembly: GCA_018402905.1. Lineage (NCBI taxonomy): Eukaryota > Metazoa > Chordata > Amphibia > Anura > Ranidae > Glandirana > Glandirana rugosa. The sequence continues at coordinate 1,362,067 of BLSH010241806.1, forward strand.
ATTTTTATTTTTTCACTTTAATCATTAAAATCACTGCTCCTAAAAAAAACGATTGATTTAAAAACTTTTTTTGCATTGATACATGTCCCTTAGGGCAGTACCCGGGTCCCCATACACTTTTTATGGCAATAACTTGCATATAAGCCTTTAAAATTAGCACTTCAGATTTTTCCTGTTCGAGTCCCATTGATTTTAATAGGGTTTGCATATTTGAACTAACTTATTGCCTGTTTGCAGTGTGCTGGTGCAAGCTGGATCGGGGGGGTCGGCTCATCCCTACCGGTTGTGCGCAAAGGGCTTGCTTCAACATTTGAAATGCCTTTTCTGCCTCAGGATTCCACTTAATCATGACCGACCCTCTACCCTTCGTCAGGTCTGTCAGTGGGGCTGCAATGGTGGCAAAATTGGATATAAAATGCCCGTAGTACCCTGTGATCCCCAGAAATCTACAAAATTGCTTTTTATTTATAAGTTGGGGTCCTTTTTGAACCGCCTCAACCTTATTGATCTGAGGCTTAATCAGCCATCGACCAATAATGTAGACAAGGTATTTGGCCTCCTTCAAGCCTATGGCACACTTTTTGGGTTTGGCAGTGAGTCCTATTTTCTTAAGGTAATCTACTACTGCTTGCACCCGGGGGAAATGAGATTCCCAATCTGGGCTGTGGATGACTACATCGTCCAAATAGGCGGCTGCGTATTGGCAATGTGGTCTCCATGTCTTGTCCATCATTCTCTGGAATGAGACAGGAGCACCATGCAAACCAAAAGGCATCCACTTATATTGGAATGACCCCTCAGCAGTAGAAAAGGCAGTCTTCTCTTTTGCAGACTCCGGAAGGGGTATCTGCCAATAACCTTTAGTCAGGTCTAACATAGCTATGTACTTGGCACTTCCCAATCTGTCAACAAGCTCGTCGACCTGGGTATGCATTGAATTTGGACACGCTATTCAACTTCCTGAAATCCTTACAAAACCTTATAGTGCCATCTGGTTTGGAACCAACACTATGGAACTTGACCAGTTACTGTGGGACTCCTCTATCACATCCAACTCTAACATGTTCTTTATTTCATTTGCAACTGCTTCGCGCCTAGCCTCAGGTATATTTATGGTCAGTCCAGGTAGGTGAGAGAAAGTCTCTATTCTTACCTACAAACTCTTTAACGTCCTTTTATTGGGACACTGACAAGGTTTTAGTTATGGGTACCTTAGGTGTCATGCGGGGCCATGTCCTTTTGGGGAGTTGACATTGCCAGTAAAGTCTCTCTGTCCTTCCAAGGTTTCAAGAGATTAGCATGATATATTTGCTCTGGTTTCCTTTTCCCTGGCTGGTAAACTTTGTAGTTTACTTCTCCTACTCTTTCCATAATTTCAAAGGGACCCTGCCATTTTGCTAGGAATTTACTCTCAACTGTGGGGACTAGTACCAGCCCTTTATCCCCCGGGTTGAAGGTACGGGTCTTGGCACCCCGATTATAAACCCTTCTCTGGGCCTCCTGGGCTTACTCCATATGTTCCCATAGAAGTGGCATGACAGCCTCGATTCTATCTTGCATCAGTGAGATATGATCTGGCTGGATTCTAGCTCCTCCTGCTCTCCAGCCATTACAGAAAAAGGAAAAGGACCTATGTGTCTGTTGGTCACACCAACAGTTTACCTTTCAATTTTGCAATCAAAAGGGTCCGGAGTGAGTTCCAGTGTTTCCTCAGCAGGAGGATTCTCTGTCCTCCTGACTCCTTTTGTTTTCCTATAAACTCCAAAAGTGTGGAAAATCTCTACCCACTAGGACTTCATGAAGTAGTGAGGGTACCACTCCCACTAAATGTGTCATGGCAAGGGGTATCAAAATCCACCACAGAAGTCTGCTAGTCACGTGTGTCACCATGTATGCAAACAACCCCAATAGTGCTAGGGTGTAACTTTGCAGGATTTACAAAATCACCTTTAACTAATGTCGCAACACTACCAGAATCTAGCAGAGCAGTGACTGGCTTTCCATCCACTGAAATCACACACATTTGTTTTTCCATGCTTTCCTAACATGATGCAGTACATGAGTTTTTTCAAGTAAGCATTATCACATTGCATTGGTTCATCATTTAGGGAACAGTTAGCAGAAATATGACCTAATGCATGGCAGCGATAACATTTTATGTGTTCTGTACCCAGTCCTCTAAACGGCCTCAGAGACCTTCCTGACCTATTTGGCCAGTCTCCAGGTCCTGAGCCTGGAGTCTCATTATCTGTAGCAACAGTCTTGTAATTTTTTCCCATGCCCTTGAACCCTGAAACAGACTTACCTGATCCTCTGGGCGATTTTTCACCCCTAGCGACATTGGAGTGTGGCACGGATGGGTTCAGCAAGTCCTCGGCAGCAGTATATCTCTCCACCAGGTCAACCAGCTGGTTGGCAGTCTTAGGGTTCCCATGGCTGACTCACTTCCTCAAAGTGGCAGTGAGCGCACGTAAATATGGTCCATGACCACATGCTCCACAATCTTAGGGCAGCCATTTCTTGGTGAGGTGTATGAAGTCAAACATTTGGTAGCGGGGTGGCTTGTCAGTACTGTATGACCACCGATGCACCTGTTGAGCCCGGACTGCAATAATGACCCCCATGCATGCAAGCATCTCAGTTTTCAGTGTCACATAATCCTGGGCAGCATCTGATTCCACCTTCACCTTCCCTGATAAAAAGGTAGTTCAAACAACAGGTTTTCTTAAAAGCTGACTTGTAGCCAGTTTTATTTTAAAAGGTTGCATGAAAATCAAACAAACAAAACAGAAAATAAATCCTTGTCATTCAGGCTCTTACTAAACATTTCCAGTTTTCCTAACTGAGCGGTGAAGGGCTCTTCCCAGTCACCCACAAAACAAAGAAAAGCAAACCTTTTGTTTCAGTCATAAAGCAAACTTCAGTTCATTGGCTATCTCAGACTTGATGGCTCCTGAGTCCTAGGCCAGAGCAAATCTTTGCTCTACTCCTGCTTATTTATACCACCTGTTGGTGGACACAAGTGTATTGCAAAATCTGTTCCGGAACCAACCCTGCTAAGGTGGCAGGTAACACCTGTACCGGATTTTGCCTTAGTTCACTGAAAATGAACGCATGCCAGGTGAAACATAACATCCATCGATCACCTCGCCTTTCATAATGTCACACTGTCCATTCCTATATGTGCTCCAAATATGGAGACTCTGGAAGTTTAGAGTTAGGACCACAGGTTCCTTGATTTGGGCACTGGGGCTTATGCCTATATTTAGAAATGTGTGCAAACAAAACCCTCTGTTTTTAATGTAAACTGTTAGACAGGACAATTTGTTTGTTTGTAGGCTGGCTGGCAAATGTGCTGGGAAATCTTTTCTTTGTTTGTCATGTGCATTACCCTTCTGTCAATTATGGGTTGGGGAGATTGCCACTTTTTTGTATAGCTAACACTTCTAGCTGCCCCATAAACCATAGCAAATCCTTTTACTTTTGAGTTAATTTCCACTTTAATGTTTATCACGCTTAACCACTTGCTGACCGCCCGCCGCAGCGTGACGGCGACAAGGTGGTTCGTTATTGCGAACCGCCGTCACAGGACGGCGGCCGTGATAACTAGCATTGTGCGCACGCTCGCTGTGTTCGGGGGGAGCCAGGGAGCGGGTAGGGCGGACTCGATTGCCGCCGACTACCCGCAATGGCTCCCCCGCACTGAAAGAACGGAGGTCCGTGTATGTAAACACGGACCTCCGTTCTGTTGAAGGGGGAAGGGCGATGATCACAGCCTTCCTGTAAATGGAAGCTGCGATCATCCCCTTTCCCCAGCCAGGGCAGTCCCCACACAGTTAGAACACTCCCAGGAAACACAGTTAACCCTTAGAGTGCCCCCTGCAGGTTAACCCCTTCACTGCCAATGGCATTTACACAGTAATCGTTGCATTTTTTATAGCACTGATCGCTGTATAAATGCCAATGGTCCCAAAAAAGTGTCAAAAGTGTCCGACATGTCAGCTGCAATATCGCAGTACTGCTAAAAATCGCAGATCGCCGCCATTACTAGTAAAAAATACAAAAAAAATAAAAACCCCAGAAATTAATTCTCATCATCCGTAAACATGGCAACTTTTGCGCAAACCAATCAATAAACGCCGATTGCGATTTTTTTAACCAAGAATATGAGGAAGAATATAAATCGAACAAAATATTTTTTTATATTTTTATACACCGATAGAAAAAAATGTTTTTTTATATTTTTTTTGGATTTGTATTTTAGCAAAAAGTAAGAAATTTGGTTTTTTTTTTTTGCAAAATTGTCGCTCTTCTTTTGTTTATATTGGCGATCAGAAATGACGCAGAGGGGATCAAATACCACCAAAAGAAAGCTCTATTTGTGGGAAAAAAAGGACGCAAATTTTGTTTGGGTACAACGTCGCACGACCGCGCAATTGTCAGTTAAAGCGACGCAGTGCCGAATCTCAAAAAGGGCTCTGGTCCTAAAGTGGGAAATCCTTCCAGGGCTGAAGTGGTTAAAGTGTAACTAAAGACAAAACTTAATTTTTTTCATTTTGGATAGAGTAAGGGTGGGTTGTAACCCCTGTCGGTTTTTTTTTTTGCCATCTATGTCCCACTGGGGAGATTTCCCTTCACTTTCCTGTCCCATAGCCAAAACAGGAAGTAAGATGAAATTCCTCCAAAGTGAGGGAATCCTGGTGTGTCATCAGAAATAGTGCCTCTAATTGAACATATTCCCTTTAGTGTCTTGATGTCAACCCAAAATGTGGCACTTTCTTTTACTTTCACTTTCAAAAGAGGGTGAATCTCCCTAATGGGGCCACAGACAGCAATAAAAACAAACAGGTGTTCTAATCTCTCTGCACTCTATCCAAACATTAGTTACACTTAAAAGCCATTACTTGAATGAATGGAATAACCCAGAAATCCATCGAGGACTGTGCCCTTTCCTGCTATTGTCTCTGTGATGCCCTGATGCTCCTCCATTTCTTCTCTGCATAATTCTGATGTCACTGTCTGCCTTGTGGACTGTCTTTTGGAGAATACCAAAATGCACAACCAAGAGAGAAATTAGGTAGTTTAGCTTAGAGTACCACACTGGTTGGCAGTAAGGTCAGGCGGTTACAGAGAACAATGAAAACCCTCAGGGTTTTAGGCAGAGAACCTCATTATGTACCAATAAAGGCTGTTAAATGGTGGCCGCATGAATCTTGATCATAGCCAAGGACATTCATTTACATCCACCTTTCTTGGATTCAGAATACACATATGTTTTGGTTATATTTTATTACTCATTTTAGTCCAAAATGATTATTTATGCATGCATAATTTGTTCAGAATGTGTCTCATGCACAAATGTCTTTAAATCAAGTCCAGATTCTTTCCATGATATTCTGATAAAACATTTCAGTAAACTTCCTCTATTGACTTTTATATATATCAGATCTGTAAAAAAACAGCATGTTCTGACTTCAGAATGTGGTGATCACGGTTGACTTACCTTCCAACCTAAGCAACACTGCTAAAGAATGTATCATTCCTTATGGCTCCTCCACTCTGTAAGTGTAATCCTACAGAATATAGACACCTGAAATTCCATACAGCTATCTAAGAAATACAGGGCTGCACGATAGGTGTGGAAATTATTGTTGCACACACCAGTCAAAAAAACAGGATACAGGTATGGAAAATTGCTCCATGTCATAATTAGTGCCTACTTTTTTTGTATGGAGCTCTGCGGTATGGTGCTTGTTGAAACTGTGTGAACCAAAATTGAACTGTGAAATCACAGCACACAAAAAATGTGAACGAGGGTACAGTAATGGTCCCACCTCTGAAGAGGAAAGGCCTAAAACTCTGAATCCCCAGAGCACAAGGCTCCTGACATTGGCAAGGCACTCTGGTCTATGTAGGCCAAAGCCAGGTCTCTAGGGACCTGTCAAAGCTGGTCCTCCATGTACTTGGTGGGCGACTCTTCCAAAGAGGGATCGGGATTGGGGATATGACAAATACCCAAACCCCTCAGGCTTGTATGTATATTGGATATTTTTGTGAGTTCTAATATAGTAGCATAGTAAAGACTTCTTAGAACAGAAGATATTTGTCTCATTTTATCACATACCCCCCCCCCAAAAAAAAAAAAATATGAAGCACCCTCTAGTGTACAGTCTAGTCAGGTACATTTAGCTGACTCATAGTCGCTTGTGTGAGTCTGGGAGATTGCTTTGGGTTCCGCTTAAGGTCAGGCTGGAAGGCCCTGCAGACCAGGCATCCATTGTCTCCCCCTGGTTCTGGAGGTCCAGGCAACCTTCTAGAAACTAGAGGGTGGAGTTACAGAGGCAAGGATCTGAATATTTATGGGAGTCTGACCAATCCCCACACAGGAGGGCTGGCAGGATGGTAAGACAGGCCCATAAATATTAAAGAGCCTGGCCAGCAGGGGGTTGGTGTTGTAGTCGGGTGGAAGATGGAGTGCTAAAGATGGTGAGGCATAGCATAGTGTAAGCAATACCTTTATCTCAATGGAACTCTTAAAGTGTAGGGGCCTTCTTGTGTGCAGCTGATGGTGTGGCAGGATGATGACTTTATTACAAAAGTTCAGGATCTGGGTGGGGCGCAGTGGGCTTTTTGATCCAGAAATGATGCAGAACACACCAGATCAGGAAGGCTTAGTCGCAGCCAGTTCTCAAAAAAAGTTGATACTTAGCACCCTCAGATTTCTCCGGACAGCCAACAAAGGGCAGGCTGTTCCGCCTTAAGTAGTTTTCAAGTTTGTCCAGTTTGGCACGCTAGGAGGGAAGTTCCATTTTAGCAGGGTCCAAGAGAGCCCAAGCAATGATGACAGAAACACAAATGCATTAGGAGCTAAGGGCTTAAAACTACTTACACCTGTGAATCCAAAAACTGGAATCTTGAGTTAGTGTTACTAAACCCTCAACAGTAAAATCTGTCTGTATGTGCAGAATAGCATGCTTGTTATACTCAATGTGGAACGTAAGAGGTTAATTCTCTGCATTGTGTAAAAAGGCTCTTTGATCCTGTATGGACAGATCCTTCCCCTCCTGCAGGGTCTCTCTTGGCAAGGCCAGATAAGACGCAGTGAGGGTAGTAAAGCTGCACATGCTCAGTCTAGTTTCTATTGCTGGAGAGAACATTTCCTTGTTCTCAGAGCTATCCAGGTCACATGATATTGACATCACACATGTGTACGTGTATACAGGCTATAGTGGAAATCTCCTCCTACCTGAACACTCAGCAGAGGGCAGACCCTGCAGTTTATCATGTGACCGTGGCGTACAGATTAGCCACAAAGGTATATAGTGGCAGTATTTTGATGTAAAAATAAGTTTTATAAGTTGTGGGCACTGTGGGGGGCAGATTAACTTTTTTCATATTACTGGGTTTAGTAACACTTTAAAACAGTATGGGGAGCCAAAGTGCAGCAGGACCCAGGAAAATAACTAAGAAGCACACCAGAGGAAAGAGCATCAAGAAAGTGTAGCGCAGTCCCTCTACTTGGTCCCGCCATTTAACCTAGGTTCTGATCCCAATTTAATGCAAAGCAGCCAATCACAAGGTATTTTCAGCCAGGTGCACAGGCTTTCTCTCAGTCTTTCTCAGGCAGATCTTTTTTTTGTAGTTTTGTAGCTTTTATTGTTTGAAGAAATGGCATGGGGACTAGGGTGGGCCTTGGGGTAACCAGAACTAGCAAATTGATTGAGGACACTATCTCGCAAACAGTTAACTTTTATTGAATTATTTTCTATGTAGAAAAATGCAAACAATTCTGCACAGAGGGAATCCCACAGTGGAAAAATCCCTGGCCAGCAGGTCTGGAACAGTACCTCCAACAAAAAGGGGCACAATGGCAACAGTCTTTCTCCCAGGATTACTCAATGTGTCACTGGCTATTTGGATGTCTCCTTCCAGTATCAGCTGACACTGCATGGTGAGATCCTCCCTTGATGTTGCCATCACTGTTCCTGCAAGGAAGGATGCTCCTTCAGGTGAGACAGATCCACCTAGAATCTTTTGCAGACTCTCAAAGGCCTTGGAAGGTTTAACAGTACTTCCAGGCTGTGTCACTCTCCAGCAGGCAAAGTAACTGGCTATTCCATGCTCCAGACCTTATATACACCTTTCAGTCCCCTGCTGGTCACTCTCTTAACCAGGGATTGGCTGAGGATGTATACATGGTCAGTTCAGGCTCTACTTTCTCCACTACTTTGTGCAAAAAACAGGCTTTGACAGGCATAGCCCAAAACAGAGCAAGTTAATCAAAGCCAGCTCCACTGGCTACAGCAGAGTCAAAAAATAACTAAATTTACCTAAAAACCTCTAAACACCTAACTAGGAGGATGCTGCCAAAGAGGAAGGCAGACCAGTAACAAGATAAGTCAACCCATACTCAGCTGCCTGATGCCCAGCAGCGTACCCTTATTAATATTGGTGATTCAAACACCTAGAGGCATCAGTTCTTCAGTAATTTCACACCCCAGCCCATGTATTTTTTATATAAGTGTTACCTGGGTTGTTTGTATAGTAGTGATATAATCTACATTTTTTCCCTAAAAAATAGTGCAGATCCTGCCCTTTGTACCTCCCAAGCCGCGCCTAGCAACCACTATATCCAGTTTCTACTTCAGCATAGTACTCTAGTAGCTATATATTTTACAAGATAGAATAACAGCCTCTCATTGAGAAATATGAATTGTAAATGGTTCATTGTCTTGTGTTATAAATTAAACATTTGATCATCTCTTAAACAGTTTGCTATGATGTTTAAAGTAGAAAAACAGATGATATAGAGAGGCTTTCACTTACCAAGTGCTGAAAAATATGCAATACTTTAGTCAGTAAAATAAAGTATCAAATATTATCCTGGGAAGAAATCGCCCACACCTAATAAAAGTACTCTGATGGCACTAGGATTTCCAGTCCAATAAGTGAGTCATGGATTCTTTTTCTAATTAGTGAGGAAGAAGAAAACTTTGCAACAACTCTGAAAAATAAAAGTGTAAAGAATATGTTGATTTCTCCACATCTGTAATCCATGCCTGTAGAAATTCTTATGTTTTGATATTTTATTTATTAATTTATTTTTATATAGGAAGCAGTGATTGGACAGCCAAACTTTGCCAGTGAGTATGAATCAAAGTTTAACCTCAGCTTTGTGTGAATTTTTAGGGATAAATATAGTCTATGGACACCTCGGTTTACTCAAATATCATTATTTTTGTTTTTTTCTGTTTAGTCATAAGGTGGATCCTTTCCATTTTGCTTATAAGAGCCCTTTTTTAGATCTAAATCTGACCTTACCTTATTTAAAGAGGAGTGCCAGTCTGTGAAAAAAAAAACAATTTGAGTCAAATACTGTAGCTGCTGACTTTTAATATAAGGACACATACCTGTCCAGGGATCCCGAGATGTTGGCATCCCTAGGCGATTTGTAAATCTACTTCGGTTGCAGGCCCTGGCATCTGTTGTAAGGGAAATCAGAAGTGAAGCTGCACTTTCTGAATAGTCCCACCATCTTCTGGGACCTCTGTGTGTCCCAGAAGGCAGCGGGGGAAGGAGGAGGGTCCAGAAATGTCGTAGATCGCTGTGCGATGATCTTACCTGGGAGTGGGAGCGGGAACCTGTCAAAGTCAGGAACCTGCTCCCCCCGCCCCCAAATAGTGCCAAATGTGGCAGCAGAGGGGGGGATGGTGCGAACAAGCGGAGCTTCCACTTTTGGGTATGCTCCTCTTTAATATGTTTTTTCACCAGTTTTTGCTCTCTGTAATCTATAAACCATGTGATCACATTCTCTCCTGACTTTCTTTAGCTTAGAACAGCTTGCTTCTTAACTGGTGCTGAACCAAGGAATAATTTCATTATGGTTAAATTTCGCCTTCTCTGGTTCCTCCTCATCCCTCATCAGTATGCTAACGGAATTTTTAAATCAAACCTTTCTTTTACACCTTATTGTAGATGCATTCCTTCTATCAAATGTTTCATTAAACACCTTATTTTGCATGCCATCACTGGGTCTTTCTGCTTTTCTATGCAATGCAGGTAGATTATGACTAAAGGGAGGGATCGGTACTCATTACCCTCTCAATGGCCCACAGTCCTGATGCAAGTGTAGCCCTGTTATGGGGGGGGTCACATGAAGTTGCCCTCTCCACACAGGCTATGGTGCTAACCTGCAGGTAACCAAATGAGCCAGAGCCTTCGCTAAATG
>BLSH010241806.1:1376532-1389173 GCA_018402905.1 Glandirana rugosa
TCGGTAGTAATCCGACTTTTTTTGTTTTGTTTGGGTAGTCTCTCTATCGTTTTTGTGGTCTTCCGGGTCTTTTGGTGTTGCTGAGCTCGCCGCTGCGTTCTTTCTTTTTAAGGATGTTCCAAACAGTTGATTTGGCCACACCTAATGTTTTTGCTATCTCTCTGATGGGTTTGTTTTGTTTTTTTCAGCCTAATGATGGCTTGCTTCACTGATAGTGACAGCTCTTTGGATCTCATATTGAGAGTTGACAGCAACAGATTCCAAATGCAAATAGCACACTTGAAATGAACTCTGGACCTTTTATCTGCTCCTTGTAAATGGGATAATGAGGGAATGACACACACCTGGCTATGGAACAGCTGAGCAGCCAATTGTCCCGTTACTTTTGGTCCCTTAAAAAGTGGGAGGCACATATACAAATTATTGAAATTCCTAGACCGTTCACCTGATTTGGATGTAAATACCCTCAAATTAAAGCTGAAAGTCTGCAGTTAAAGCACATCTTGTTTGTTTCATTTTAAAAATCCATTGTGGTGGTGTATAGAGCCAAAAAGATTAGAATTGTGTTGATGTCCCAATATTTATGGACCTGACTGTATGTGATAATGTGAGTGTTTTGGGGTTTTCAACATAACACAGATTGGAGTAATAATAATTGTCAACCAATCAAGATCCAATGAGTCCACCAAACTGTGAGCACTGTGGCACACCACTAGTTAGAAAAGCATAGGTGGGGTACCACAATCAGATCGGTGTGTGTCTTAGGTGCAGTTGGGTTGGCATGGTGTCCACCATAGCAGTGTAGGGCTGGCCAGAAGAGGGATTACTTTGACGGAGTTGGTCAGCTTAAACATGTATTGCAATATATGTGAACTAAATATCCATGTTTTACATTGCATAGTTTGCTGGGAAGGGTGTAGCAGTGTGCAGAGGGTCCATTTGGCATTTGTAGTGTTAACTTGTGGTCACACCCCTTTAGCACCTGGTAGTTCATTACATGTACAAGCTATTGGGATCTGAGCACAGGTATATCTCTTTTTCTGTTATACACAGGTCAGTGACCAGATCTGAACCTAGTTGCTCTCCCCCATCTTGTCTTTATGCCCCAGGTTGGCATGGTGTCCACCATAGCATTTGTAGTGGCAAGGCAGTGTAGGACTGGCCAGAAGAGGGATTACTTTGACGGAGTTGGTCAGCTTAAACATGTATTGCAATATATGTGAACTAAATATCCCTGTTTTACATTGCATAGTTTGCTAGGAAGGGTGTAGCAGTGTGCAGAGGGTCCATTTGGCATTAGGTGCAGTTGGGGGGACAAGTTCGGAGAAAGAATGTCCTCTATATTAAAGTCCAATACATGTGTTCATATATCCATTTTATATTCGCAGACATAGTAGAAGGTGACTTGTGCTCCACTTCAAAGTGATCAGGAGTGACAATCCGCAATGGTAGGTGTTTGCACTTACCGGAAGCTGATAAGGCACCAGCATGTGATATGTAGTTTAGCAGCCAACAGTCCGGTAGTCCAGGGAAACAGCATGAATATAAAGTGACAAGTGCTATATATTGTGCTCCGAAGTGACCATCCAAAGTGATAAGTGAATGTGCTTACCAGAAATTAGTAAATTGCCCACATGTGTATACAAGCCACTGGGATATAGGTGGATGGTAGTGATCCTTTGAATGGTCCTGGAACGTCTGCTTCTGTATCCACTTCAGGGGGTAATCAAACCCCCTTGGTTGGTGAATGTTGTCACTCAAGTGGATAGGAGTTATACAATAAAGAAAAGAAGGCGCTCCATTGCATAATCCAGTAAAACGCCAAATGTATTCAAAGTTTGGTTAAAAACACTTACATTTATGAAGATAAAACTGAGCTCAGCAATAAAAAGTCCAGATGCAGTGAACCGGGGGACAGGACCCAACGCGTTTCTTTCATACAAATGTCTTCTGGGGTGTCCCCCCCCCCGTGATCACTGCACAAATTTATAGGGAGAAACATACATCCCAGCCCCTCCCACTTGTCAAAATGGCAGGGGTCCGGGTTCCAGAAACCAAAATGGCGACAATGGGATATGATCAAGTGTCAAAATATACAAGGTGCTTAGGGGAAGAAAGAATTATTTTATATAATTATACTGATCGCCGGTCTAATTGGCACTAGACACGGACGATCTAAGGGAGAAGTTGGGACATACATTGCTGACACCAGCCCGTCCATCGGCAGGGGCCGCAAGTCAGCAGGTAACTCAGGACGACTACTGGTGATGTATATGCGGGAAATGACATGGACAGCAGCTCCCGGAAGTGACACGCATCTCCAAATGAGTGCGAACGTCCGGGATAGGCGAAGACCGCGTGGTGTCATGGAGGGGCGGACACCAGCAAGATTGGAGGAAGGCAAAAATGTCAGCAACATGGGGACCTCAAAGATTGATACCCTGGAGCCCGGGTCCGTTTTTAAGGTGCCATGTAGGAATACAGGGACCGGACTACCGTTACTGATATTGACTCTGCGGTTACACAGAAACAAAATATTGGTATAAAATAAATAAATAATCGGGAATAAATGCATTAAAATACATTAAAATTATTGATATGCATTAAAATTATTGACAATAAGAATGAATACCAACCGACAAGAATTTATATTACAAATTATTTTCCTTTTAAAAACATAAAAAACCCTGTGTCAGTGTCGTTCATTTCTGGATCTAGAAAGTTTGCATATATGCCTCGTGAGGGATACAGAATCTGACCGATCTTTCATATTAGGGTAACTTGTAACAGCCAAACGCATAAAAAGAGAGAAATGGTAGGGTAGGCTAATATACAACCATGGTGGATAAAGGTTAGATCATAATACATAACACTGAGTGTAAATGAAAAATAAATACCGGTATGTGTAAAATAAAAAATGTATTAAAAAAAGGGGAGTTAAATTGTAGAAAGTATAAACATAATAGCAATCTGCTAGCTATGAGGGGATAATAGGAATAAGGGTGGGAAATACAGGTGTAGGATTTCATGGTGCATATGTATTTATGCCTTATTAATGATGGAATTGATATCCCACTCTATGTTCAAGCCATGAGGGTGGTAGCAGCGGAGTTGAAGTATCCAAAAAGTTTCAAGCTGCGAATCACCCCGCCAGGGGGGCACATATTTTTGTCAATGATTTGGAATGTGGTGCCCCTTAAATCTTTATTGTGAAATCTTAGATAATGTTTTGGCACGCTGTGGACAGTCTTGCCCTTGTAAATGTTTGTGATATGTTCATTTACTCTGGTGGTGAATGAACATATTGTCCTTCCGACATACTGTTTTTTGCATGGGCAAGTAAGGAGATAGACTACATTCATAGTGTCGTAGGTGCAGAAATGTTTCAACTGGTAGGTGCGGCCGGTTGTAGTAGAGCTGAATTCAGTGATTTTTCTACTCCTCTGTGCATTCACTACATTTTTGACACTTGAAGTAGCCCACCAGGTCTTGGAAAAAAGATACTCTCTTTGGCGGATCTATGACGTTGGGGGTTATCTTATTCCTTAGTGAAGGGGGACCTCTGAATACCACTCTGGGTATGTCCGGTAGTTGTGGGCCTAATACTTTGTCATTTTTGGGAACAGGCCAATGCTTATTTATGATAGTCTTGAGTTGTTTATGTTGAATTGAATAGGTGGTAAAGAATACCCACTGAGGATCACTGGTATCATTTCTCTGTTTATCCAGGAGTAGTTGAAAACGATCAACCTGAAGAGAATTCTTTATTTCTTGGTCCAGGGTAGCCCTTTCGTGTCCACAAACCTGTTCCTTAGGATATGAGCTTGAGTTAGGAAGTCTTCAACATTCGTGCAGTTACGACGTAAGCGTAGGAACTGACTCTTGGGGACTCTTTTTAGCCAAGGAAGGTGGTGGCAACTATCAATGGATATGAAACCATTACGGTTGGTAGGTTTGAAAAAGGTTTTTGTATGAACTTGGTTTTTTCAATATCCAGGTCTAAAAAGTGGATACGTTTATGGCTGTACTCCAATGACAGTGACATCCCTCTATTGTTGGAATTGAGATCTCTAAAGAAACACTCTAATGAATCAGCTGTACCTCTCCATAGGAGGAGGATGTCATCAATATATCGGGCCCAAAGAATCAGTTCTGGTCTTCTAAGGGCATAGACGACATCCTCCTCCCATTTGGCCATAAAAAGGTTAGCTAGATTGGGGGCAAATTTAGCCCCCATAGCAACGCCCTGTTCTTGTGAATAGAAATTGTCAGCGAACCAGAAATAATTGTGGCTGGTTGCAAAGATCACCAGATCCAGGATAAACTGTCGGTGATGATGGGGGATCGAATCATCTTGGGATAGGTAATGGTTGACTGCCTCTATACCAAGTTGATATGGAATGCAGGTGTAGAAGGAGGTCACATCTGCTGTGGCGAGGAGGTCGCCCTCTTCAATATGTATATCTTGTAAGAGACGGATGGTATCCTTGGTGTCTTTGAGGAAGGAAGGTACAGTTTTTACTCTCGGTTGAAGGTAGTGATCGATATAGCGGCCGATTCTGGAAGTTATTGAATCAATCCCACTAATGATAGGACGTCCCGGTGGGTTAGTGGAATCCTTGTGAATCTTAGGTAAATAGTATAGAACAGGGATCCTTGGTGGTAGCGGGAGGAGGTAGTGTTTTTCTTTTTTATCTAAGATTCCTACTTGAAAGCCTCTGTTGATGAGGAAGGTAAGTTCCTTTTTGTACTTGTGAGTGGTATCTGATGGTAATTCCTTGTAGGTGTTTGTATCACTGAGTATTCTGTACATTTCTGTGGTGTAGCTTTGTTTATCCAGGACCACTATACCTCCCCCTTTATCAGCTGGACGAATGACCAAGTCCTTTCTGTCACAGAGGCTATCCAACCCTTTTTTGATATGGGAGTGTGTGCGCCATTTCTTGATTTCCAGCAGATCCAAATCCTTCAATATTAGTTCTTTGAACACGTTGACTGATGGAGCCAGCTGGCTGGGGGGATTATATTAGGAAGGGTTTGCTAGACCTGAATGCACTATATTACTAGTGTTCATTGAAAGTGGTCTGGCAATGGGGTTTGTTAGTAAATATTTTTGAATGTTAATTTTCCTAATGTATTTGTGTATATCAATAAATGTTGAAAATGTATCCAACTTTTTAGGGGGCACAAATTTGAGACCTTTATTGAGCACCTCGTTTTCTTCCTTTGTTAGAATGGTATGACTGAGATTAAAGATACCTGTGTTGGTTAGGTTCTCAGCTTTTTGCCACTGTAATCTCCTCCCCCCTCTGGAGCCTCTCTTGTGTCGGGGGCCTCTTTTTCTGGTTTGGTTTGCCTTGGGAAAATCCAGAGGGGGGGTGACTTTGGTTGTATCTGTAGGGGGATCGTAGCTGTTCATCTGTCATGTACCTGGTGGTTGAGTCTGACTTATGCGGGGGCAACCTCTCTTACGGTCCTGGTTCATGAGCCCCTGATAGTGGGGACAGGGAGCTCAGGAGCACAGGGGGGCACAAGAGCTGGACTTGGTCACAGGTGGTAGGTGCAGGTCCACAGGAGCTTGTGCAGCAGAAGAGTGGTGGTACAGGCCGGGTCATACACAGGCCGGCAAAGTGGTATAGATGAGGCAGGCAGGCGGGAAGTCGTGTACAGGCAGGGTCGGCAACGTGCGGGCAGATGAGGTACAAGGAGCAGGCAGGAGAGTGGTCGTAAACAAGCAGAGGTTGGGGCAGGCAGATAGCAACAAAGTCCAGATAGGTAGCACAGCGAGTGGATCCGTCCCAGGCAGGTTCCTTACATTGCCCCCCCAAGGGGCAGCCTCTGGATGCCCAAACAGGCTCTCTTGGTCGGGTTGTTCCTCCAGAAAGCCTTCACCAGCTCCTTGGCATGTAGATGGTCTTCAGGTTCCCAAGAGCTCTCCTCAGGCCCGTAACCCTTCCACTTTACCAGGAACTGGGTGATGCCTCCTCTCCTTCTGCAGTCCAGAATAGCTTCAACCTCAAACTCCTCCTCTCTGTCCACTAGGACTGGCTCTGGTGGAGCTGTTCTCTGCCCCGGGAAGGGGTCCTTGGTTACTGGCTTAAGCAGGTTTACGTGAAAAACTGGGTGGATTCTAAATGAAGGAGGAAGGTCTAGTTTGTAAGCCACATTGTTGACTCTTTTTTTGACTGGTAAAGGTCCAATGTATCTAGGGCCCAACTTCTTAGATGGACATGTCAGCTTCAGATTTTTAGTGGCCAACCAGACCCGATCGCCAGATTGCAAGTTCAACTCTCCTCGTCTCCCCCTGTCGAAAGTCCTTTTATCACGCTCCTGGGTTTGCGCGAGGGTCTCCTGCAGAAGGCGGTTGTTCCTTTCTCAGAACTGCATGATCTCCTGCACAGCCGGGACAGGGCTTTCAGTCAGAGTGGTAGGCAGGAATGTGGGGTGATAGCCGAGATTCGCCCAGAACGGTGATTGCTTGGTGGCAGAATGGACCGCGTTGTTATAGGCGAACTCAGCTAATGGCAGTAGAGAGACCCAATCGTTCTGGGAGTATGAGGAGTAGCAGCGGCGGTACTGCTCAAGGGTCTGGTTGGTCCTCTCTGTCTGACCATTTGACTGCGGGTGATAGGCTGAAGAAAAGACCAGTTCAACTCCTAGGATGGAACATAGAGATCTCCAGACTCAAGATGTAAATTGCACCCCCCCGGTCTGACACAATGTTAGTGGGGAGGCCATGCAACCTCACAATTTCTTTGATGAAGGACTTGGCGGTTTCCGTTGCAGTAGGTGTGCCTTGCATCGGGATAAAGTGGGCCAACTTAGTGAGACGGTCTACCACTACGAAGATGGCGTTGAATCCTGTGGATGGGGGCAGCTCAACAATAAAATCCATGGAAATATGGGACCAAGGATGTTCAGGAATAGGTAAGGGATTTAGCAGGCCCCAGGCCTTGGTCCTCTCTGTCTTGTTCCGGGCACAAGTGGGACAGGCACTTACATAGGTTCTACAGTCCTCAGGCATGTGCGGCCACCAGAAGGTGCGGGACAACAGTTCACCTGTCTTGCGGTTGCCAAAGTGCGTGGCCAGCTTACTGTCATGGCAAAGCTCCAGTACTTCCAGGTGGAGCGCTTCAGGTATAAAGATTCGGGTACCCAACCACCACAGCCCGTCTTTCTCCACCAGTTTAGGGTCCTTGGGTACAGTGGAGCCAGCTAGCGCCCGCCGTATCCGGGTTAGGAGGTCCTCCTGGACCAATAGAAAGCTGTGGACAGGCAGAATGGTGTCTGGAGGGGGAACTTCCCCAGGCTCAGGAAACATCCGGGACAGGGCGTCTGGCTTGATGTTCTTGGACCCAGGCCTGTACGTGATATGGAGCTGAAAGCGGGAGAAGAACAAGGCCCATCGAGCCTGGCGGGGTCTCAGCCTCTTGGCCGTCCGCAGGTACTCCAGATTTTTGTGGTCTGTGAATACCAGGACCGGGTGCCTTGCTCCTTCAAGAAGATACCGCTATTCTTCCAGGGCGGACTTTATTGCCAACAGTTCTCTGTCCCCAAAGTTGTAATTCTGCTCGGGGGGAGTAGGTTTCCAAGAGAAAAACGCGATGGGGTGCAGTGAGGCCTTGGGCCTCTGTCTCTGAGAGAGGACCGCCCCGACTGCGGTCTCTGAAGCGTCCACTTCCAGGACATACGGCAGTGCTCAGTCGGGGTGCTTGAGCACAGGAGCAGATGTGAACTGTTTCTTTAGAGCCTGGAAGGCTGCCTGTGCTTCGGTGGTCCAGGTAAAGCGGACATTCCGCTTGGTCAGCTGGGTTATTGGAGCAATGACTGCAGAGAATCCCCGTATAAATTTCCTATAAATATTGGCAAAGCCAACAAAGCGCTGTACCCCTTTTTTATCTACTGGTGCTGGCCAGTCAAGTATGGCTGTGACCTTTTGAGGGTCCATGGTGATACCCTTCGTGGAAAGGTGGAATCCTAGGAATGCGATGTCCACACACTCGAATGCACACTTTTCCGCCTTTGAGTACAGTCCGTGTTCCCGGAGGCGGTTGAGTACGCATTTCACATGCCTGCGATGTTCCTCCAGAGAGGGGGAGAAGATGAGGATGTCATTGAGATAGATGACCACAAATCGATCAAGGTAATCTCGGAAGACATCATTTATCAGGTGCTGGAAGGTCGCTGGGGCGTTGCAGAGCCCGAAAGGCATGACTAGGTATTCAAAGTGGCCAAAGCAAGTCCTAAAGGCCGTCTTCCATTCATCCCCCTCCCGTATGTGGATCAGGTTATAGGCTCCACATAGATCTAGCTTGGTGAACACAGTAGTCGTTCCAAGTCTTTGAAAAAGTTCTGGGGCGAGGGGTAATGGATACCGGATCTTAATTGTGACCTTGTTGAGATCCCGGTAATCAATGCAAGGTCTGAGCGTGTGGTCCTTCTCCACAAAGAAGATTCCTGCTCCTGCAGGTGATGTGGAGGGCCGGATGAAGCCCTTCTCCAGGTTCCCATCTAAGTAAGATTTCAGAGCTGCCAGTTCCACTTCCGACAGAGGAAAAATCCGGCCGAAAGGGACTTCAGTCCAGGCCAGCAGGTTAATTGGGCAATCATATGGTCAGTGCGGGGGCAGGGTATCGCCCCCCTTCTTGCTAAAAACATCTAAGTAGTAGTGGTAGGCTTCCAGGATCGCCTGGCGGGCTTCCAGATCTGGGTCAGAGTTCATACTAAGGATAGCCGAGGAGGTCTTTGGAGGTTGCGGCAAGCAGTGGGTAAGGCAATAAAAAGACTGAAACTGCACCTCTCCGGTAGACCAGTTGATCAGCGGATTGTGGGCCCCGGGGCCAGGGTAGGCCGAGGATAACTGGACATAAGGGGGGGGCGCAATGACGTCCAAGAGCAAAAACTCTGTGTGTCCTTCTGCCATCCAGGCAGGTAGGGGGAATGTCTCGTGGGTCACGGTACCTGACTTCATGATTGACCCATCCGCCAGTCGAAGGACCATCTGCCGGGCCTTGGGGCGTAGTGGAATATGATGCAGAGTGGCAAAGGCTTGGTCCATGAAACAACTACTAGCCCCTGAGTCCAGAATAGCCGGGACTTGAATGCTTTCGCCTGGAAGCTGGAAGGAGATGAAAGTGGGGCTTGGCACCAGGTAAGGACAGGACTTCTCCGGCAACTGTGGTAGGACCTTTGTCCGCTTTGGCAGGGCAACTACTTGCCAAATGTCCCGAGTCCCCACAATACAGGCATAGGTTGAGGTCTATGCATCTCCGCCACTCGGTAGGTGAGAGAGAAGGGTGGGGGAGCCCCTTCTGTGGTAGTTCTGGATGATGCCTAGGAGAGGAGTAGGAGGAGGCCAAGGTCGGTCTGGATCCCAGGGAGCTGGGCTTTTCCCGAATGAGCCGCGGGGCAGCAGTAGTTCACGCAGGCGGCGGTCAATTTGGATGGCCAAATTGACCAGTGCGTCCAGGGTGCGAGGTACCCCGACGCGAGCCAGCTCATCCTTTCTCCGAACTTGTCCCCCCAACTGCACCTAAGACACACACCGATCTGATTGTGGTATCCCACCTATGCTTTTCTAACTAGTGGTGTGCCACAGTGCTCACAGTTTGGTGGACTCATTGGATCTTGATTGGTTGACAATTATCATTACTCCAATCTGTGTTATGTTGAAAACCCCAAAACACTCACATTATCACATTTTTATAATCATAGCATAGCGCCACACTTTTTGTGAACTTTACTGGTATAGCTGCATTTAATTGGCACTGGTAAGGCTGCATTTAATGTTGGGGGGGAGGGGGGGGCGGCGCCGGCACGAAGCGTCACCTCCCCGAAATGAGTTTGCCACCTTCCCGAAATTAATTTTTGCAGGTTGAGATGTCTGAGACTGGCCCCCTAAAGTCTGCAGGATGGTAAACTGGCCCTTTGTTTTAAAAGTTTGGAGACCCCTGAGCTAGATGGTGCCCAATACACTAGACCAGGAGTTTCCAAACTTTCTAAACAAAGGGCCAGTTTACTGTCCTTCAGATTTTAGGAGGGCCAGACTGTGGTCAGCGGGCATAAAAATTGTTTCTAGCATCAGTGGGAGTAAATGGTATCCCATCTTTGATATCAGGGGGAGGAAAAGTACTCCATTGTTGGTGTCAGGGACAGGAATTATGCCCTATTGTTGGTGTCAGTGGGCAGAAAAGTGTCTCGTATCAGTGGAATGAAAAGTGCCCCACGGGCCAGATAAAGGAATAGAAAGGGCCCCATCTGGCCCCCGGGCCACAGTTTGGAGACCACTGCACTA
Organism: Glandirana rugosa; assembly: GCA_018402905.1. Classification (NCBI taxonomy): domain Eukaryota; kingdom Metazoa; phylum Chordata; class Amphibia; order Anura; family Ranidae; genus Glandirana; species Glandirana rugosa. Next base: position 1,386,827 of record BLSH010241806.1, read on the forward strand.
GACGAAAAATTGTTCAAAAATCTGTCATTTGGACATTTCATTCATTTTTCGGCCAGTTAATGGGCAAAATCGGTAATCAGTTGTGACGTCTTGAGCCAAAACAACGAAGGACAAGTTTGGAAATTTTCTGCTGAATGAACGATATATTGAAAGGTTAATGTGTTTCTCGTCCAAACTGTTTACACTAGGTATATGGGAAAAAACAAACAAAGTACGGATTAATATCCATTGAATGATTTATCGGTCAATACATGATGGCAAAATTGTTTGCTCTCACGTCCAAGTGTTCGTTTTTCGAAAATAAGTTTGAACAAATTTTCGTATAGTGTATGGCCAGCATTAGTAAAGGAAAATCTTTTTGTTTTTTAGTTTTGAATAGAGAGGAGAGATATTGCTACATCTGTTTTTATTGCTGTCTGTGCCTGGGAAATTCATCCTCTCTGTTTGGCCTTGTTTATACTTACATTGCCCTCTGAAGAGCAATCCTCATTGGACCACTATTTAGAAGGCATTTGACAAGCAATGAAGAGGTTTTAAATCACCCCCTCACTGCCTGTTTTAATCCCTTAAAGCCTGTACCAGCATGCCGCAACCATGTGTAGAGTGGCTGCAGGATGCCTCCATTCAATTGGAAATGACAGCAGGGATAATTTTGTCACGCCAGGACACATTGTGGCCACGACATATATATATATCCCTTTCCACTGATTTTGCAGCTTAAAGTGAAACTAAAGACACAAATATTTACCCACGAGGTTACTTGCTGGTGTTCTTTCCAAATAGCCAACTCGTCAGAAACTCCAACTACGGAACTTCCAGTTTCTTTAAACCATCAGTAATTGGAGATTTTGACGAATTGGTGTTTGGACACAAACGAATACAGTCCGGTGCACAATATTATGAGCAGAGATTGTTACCTCGCTTCAATACTAACCCACAAAATGGCCGCCTCCGAGGTGGCAACAACTTTGTTAGCTGCTGTGCTGTCAAAACAGCTAAATCTTCCTGTACCGGACTGTATTTGGTTCCCAGCGTTGTGTCCAAACAGCAATTTGTCAAAATCTCCAAATACTGATAGTTTAAAGAAACTGTAAGTGACGTGGTTGGAGTTTCTGATGAGTTGGCTAATTTGGCAGAACACCAGCATTTCCTCCCCAGGTTCTTCCATGTGCTGGTCTTCAGTCATTTTTGTAAGTCTGCAAAGAATTGGAAAAAGGCAGGTTAGTGTATTTTATTGCAGAAGAGAGACTGCGTTTTTTTTTTCATTAACTTGCACATTGGGGGGGAGGGGGGAGAAACCGTGGTTGAGGCCCCCTCAGAATGCAAGCATTGTATAAACTAGGGCTTTGTCTTGTTTACGTTACCATCGAGAGTGAAAGGAAAAGAAAGTGTAGCCAGGAGCTGGGTATTTACATCTCTTGCACTCAGAAAACATTTGTGTTCTTAACTATAATGCAGCAGTTTTCCTCTATTTTTCCAGTTTTGCTGATTTGTGACTCTAATAGTAATAAGAGAGCAATGCATCTTGGGACATGTAGTTTACTTGCAAGGATTTGCCCCCTGGCTGCACTGGGGGGAAGCTACAACTTCCAGCGGGCTGATGGAAAGAAGAAATTTATGGGAGAATAAGAGCATCCTGGGAGAGACTATAAGAATCTAGGCTTTTGGCCTGGCGTGCTCTCTCTGGACCGGTGTGGATCTGTGTGCAGGGAATCTGTTGCTGGAGGCAGCAGAGTTGCGGCCTGCTTCTACAGACTTATCAACCCAGATACCCTAAAAGACATCAGTGGACAGACTGAGAACCCTGTCTTGGAGAGGCGATGGAGGCCGGAGACCATTCCAGGAGCCATAGACCAGAGAGATCATCATCATCATCAGCCTTATCCTCATCATATTTGTCTACAGCACCCACATCTTCTGTTCCAGTGTGGTGAGTGGGTGAAAATACATCCAAACAGACACTATGGGGTTGATTTACTAAAGCTTGAAAGTGCAAAATTTGGTGCAGCTCCACACAGAAACCAATTAGCTTCAAGGTTTTATTGTCAAAGCTTGATTGAACAAGCTGAGGTTAGAAATCATTTAGTTGGGGTATCACAGACAAACCTACATAAAAGTGGGTGAGTGGTGTGACCTTGTCTTCTACACCCACGACATCTGTTTATACTACTCCTATTCCGACTACTACTACTACTAGAGAGACCAGATACCGAGGACCTTACCAGAGGCCGGAGGTAGCGGAGAGGTTCTGTCCCAAGAGTCAGACAGGTGACTACAGAAAATCCCATAGACCCAACTATTCAGACATCTTCGTCCGGCGTTGAGACGACGGAGGTCGTTGTCTAAG
>BLSH010241806.1:1397398-1415304 GCA_018402905.1 Glandirana rugosa
TGACCGACGTATTGACGGGGAGGACACAGTGACCGACGTTTGACGGGGGTGGACACAGTGACCGACGTTTGACGGGGGTGGACGCAGCCAGTGACACAGGTGGGGGCAGTTTGCAGCCAGTGACACAGGAGGGGCAGTTATGCAGCCAGTGACACAGGAGGGGCAGTTTGCAGGCGGTGACACAGGGGGGGCAGTTTGCAGCCAGTGACACAGGTGGGGCAGTTTGCAGCCAGTGACACAGGTGAGGGCAGTTTGCAGCCAGTGACACAGGTGGGGGCAGTTTGCAGCCAGTGACAACGATGGGGTACATTTCAGAGTCGCCCCCCCCGCACTTACCCCATCCAGCAGGCAGGTCTGTTGCAGAGATTCGGCATGCGAGAGCGCGCTGGGTCTGCAGAGTTTGGCACACGGAGAGCGGCTGTCCCCCCTCGTCGGTCCCCGGGCGCTCATGGTCTCTGTGGGAGCGGAAGTCACCTCCGCTGCCACAGTGACCCGCCCCCGGCCCCGCATCCAATCACCCTGGCTCAGGGCAGCCAATCAAGCTATGAGTGTGCGCCCGTTCAGCGCACACTCATAGCTTTTAATGGCCGGCCAATAGGCTCACTACTTGGCTGTCATGTGACAGCCAAGGAGCCGAAAAAAAAAAAAAAAGAAAGTCAATGTACCGGCGCCACCTGCAGGTGGGCGGGGTTGACTTTTTTTTATTTTATTCTTTTGCCGGCGGGGAGGCGGCGCCCCATCGCCCCTCACACACCAGCCGCCGCTGCTAGGAGTTAACTGGCAGGAGGCAGAGCCAGGTGAAAAGGCGCCAAAGTAGAGAGAGCAGCATCCAAGAGAAGTTTTCCCATCCTCCCTCCCTGTGATGGAAAGTTTCCTTATAGGTGGTTGGCGGTTGTGGTCTTCGGAGGCCTTTCAAATATTCAGCTATTCAGTTTAAGGACCCGTCTAAGGTATGGAGTCCTTGGTGGTATCTCAGTTAACGGAGGTTTAACTGGGAAAAGGAAAGAGGAAGTATCTGCAAAAGGTGGTAGTCCCCGAGCTGGTGTTGCGCTGCTGGGGAGATTGGTGGTAGTGCAGATACAAATGGATGTGGATTTGTGGTGCCTCCCAAGACCAGCAACCGGTTGTTAGTTACAGTATCTCACAAAAGTGAGTACACCCCTCACATTTTTTGTAAATATTTTATCATATCTTTCCATGTGATAACACTAAAGAAATGAAAGTAGTGAGTGTACACTTTGTATAACAGTGTAAATTTGCTGTCCCCTCAAAATAACTCAACACACAGCCATTAATGTCTAAACCTGTTAGAGAAGGAATCTTCTACCAGTGGATGCTGGCTATTTCCGTGGTGGTGCGCATGTCCGTGCACGTTCACGCGCTGGAAACGGCGCCAAACAGTGCCATTTAAGCCCTGTGATCCCAGCAACAAGTGCTGCTCATTCTACAGCGTCCGTGACCTGTGAGCCCCAGCTCCTACTACCTGTTCCTGTGTTTGTTCTGCTTCCTGTTGACCCGGCTTGTCCTGACCTGCACCGACCCCGGCTATCCACGACCATCCGATTTTCTGCTCCCTTGTACTTCTGCTGCCCGCCCGTTGACGAACCTTGCTTGAACTTGACTACCTGTTTGCCTGACCTTTTGTACCGTTCAGCTTGCCTGTTGCCGACCCAGCCTGCACGACCACCCTTCTACCTGCACGTCCATCTGGAGCATCACAACATCATCAGTGACCATCCAGCCCTCGTGCCATCCCGCACTCTTGGACCTCTGTCCACTCTACCAGGGGTCCTTGAATCGGGTGCGCAAGAGCGGTTGACAGACAGACTCCACCACCATGTTCGTGACAGAAATGAGCAGCCATGACTGAGTCTGCGCAGGGAACTCACTCCGCCATGGACAACTTGTGCGCACACCTTGCGGGCCTTACCCAAGCCGTCAAAAACCTGCAAGAGGGATACACCCGATTGGAAGAGCGGGTACAGGAGCTCTCCGCCGCTCCGGCCTCCGGTGCTGCAGCAACCCGTACCATTGTGGCCCTGCCCTCAGAATCTAAGGTCCCGCTGCCGGATAAGTTCTCCAGGGACCGACGCAAGTTCCGAGTCTTCCGGAGTGCATGTGACTTGTATCTGGGACTGCAGCAACGTACGTTCTCTCTGGAGAGCATCAAAGTAGGATTCATTATTTCCCTGCTGCAGGGTGAACCCCAGGCATGGGCCCTCAGACTGTGGGAGCAGAACGCCCCTGAAGTCGCCACAGCTGCAACCTTCTTCCAGGCCATGGCGCAGTTGTATGAAGACTCCCACTTGGCTGCCACTGCAGAGGCTACTCTGCACAACCTTCAGCAGGGCCGCCGCCCAGTGGAGGACTATGCCGCTGAGTTTCAGCGCTAGAGCTCAGATACAGCCTGGGGCAGCGGGGCTCTCCTGTTTCAGTTCCGCATGGGACTTTTGGAACCCCTGAAGGATGAGCTGGCGCGAGTGGGGATCCCCAAGACCTTGGAGGAGCTGATTACCCTGGCCATCTCCATCGATCGGCGCCTCAGAGAGCGCTGCGCCGAAAGGTCTTCTGGGCAGTTACGCCCCACCTGGATGCTTCCTTGGGTTCCCAGCTACCCGACTCCACCTGCCTTCCACCCGACATCCTCCTCCTCCTCTCCGCAGGACACTTCCGAGCCCATGCAGATTGGGCTGCTTCGGCCTTCCCTCAGCACCGAGGAAAGACAATGCCGGTTCCAGCTGAACCTCTGCCTCTACTGCGGTGAGCCCGGTCACATGGTCAGGACGTGCCCCACTAAGCGCGGTAAGTGCTTGACCACCGCCTCTAATGACCTGTCTAAATCTCCAAGTTCTCCTGCTCACCTCACCATTCTCCTCTCTTTACAGCTTCTCGGAGGGATTATCACGGTTCCAGCAATCCTTGACTCCGGGGCGTGCAGCTGTTTCATTGATCTAGACTTTGCTGCACAGCACCATATTCCCCTGCAACCCAAGACACACAAGTTGGTGATCCGTTTGGCCGATGGGTCGCACATAAAATCCGGGACTGTTACTCACGAGACGGGCCCTCTCCTTTCTATCACTCTGGATGGTCACGAAGAACGTCTGTGGCTGGATGCCATTGCATCTCCTCTTTGTCCCATCATCTTGGGATTGCCCTGTTCCAGGCACATAACCCTAGTATAGACTGGACCACTGGAACCGTCCGCTTGCTGTCGCCCTATTGCCGCCAGCATTGCCTGAACCCCAGAGGTGGAACTGTTCCCTCACTCCTCAGCCTGGATTTTGAAACAGAACCCGACATTCGGACACTCCTTCCTCCGGCTTATCACACATTCCTGGACGTTTTTAGCAAGAAGGGGGCTGATAAACTCCCGCCGCATAGGCCCTACGACTGCCCCATCGAATTATTGCCTGGGGCAGAAGTGCCTTTTGGGAGGATTTACCCCCTCTCGAGCCTGAACTAGCGGCCCTCAAGCCCTACCTGGATGAAAACACCAAGAAGGGGTTTATCCGACCATCTACGTCTCCGGCTGGAGCTGGTATCTTCTTTGTGGAGAAGGACCACTCGCTCCGGCCGTGCATAGATTACAGGGAGCTTAACCAGGTGACTATTAAAAATCGGTACCCTCTGCCCTTAGTTCCGGAACTTTTCCAGTGGCTGGGGGCGGCAACCATCTTTACTAAGCTTGACTTACGGGGGGGCATATAACCTCATTCGTATCAGGGAAGGAGATGAATGGAAAACAGTGTTCCGCACCCGTTTTGGGCACTATGAATATTTGGTGATGCCCTTCGGCCTATGCAATGCCCCAGCGACATTCCAACACTTCGTCAATGACGTGTTCCGAGATTTCCTGGACCTTTTCGTAATTATATATTTGGACGACATCCTGATCTTCTCTGCTTCCTTGGAAGAACATCGCACACATGTCACCAAGGTTCTGGGGCGGCTACGGCAGCATGGCTTGTACGCCAAAGCAGAGAAGTGCTCTTTTGAACAGCCTAGCATGCACTTCCTAGGTCTGATCATCTCCACAATGGGCATTCATATGGATCCCCAAAAAGTCTCCACTATCCTGGAGTGGCCCGCACCAGCAGACAGAAAAGGAGTTCAAAGATTTGTGGGCTTCGCAAATTTTTATAGGAAGTTCATAAAAGGATTCTCTGCCATCGTGGAACCTATCACACAATTGACCAAGCAGAACACCCGATACTATTGGTCTCCAGAGGCTCAAGCCGCCTTTCAGAGACTTAAGTCTCTTTTCACCTCCGCTCCCATTCTAAAGCACCTGGACCAAGCCTTACCGTACGTCCTTGAGGTGGACGATTCAGAAACGGCAGTAGGGGCTATCCTATCTTAGTGCCAAGGTATCAAGGCCCTGCTCCACCCAGTAGCCTTCTTCTCCAGGAAGTTAACCGCACCGGAGTGGAACTATGATGTGGGAGTACCTCCGAACAGCGGAGAGGCTGAGACCTCGGCAGGCCCGCTGGGCACTTTTCTTCTACAGGTTCCACTTTCATTTAACCTATCACCCAGGATCAAAAAATAGCAAGCCCGATGCCCTTTCTCGAATGTTCTCGGAGCCAGGAAATACTGCCCCACCTGATACCATATTTCCGGCACGGAACTTCCTCCTGTCCGATGAAGACATCCTCTCTCAAATTTGTCGGGTCCTGGCCAGCTCTGCTGTCGACAGGGACAACCGACTGACCGTCAGAGATGGTCTATGGTGGTTTGGGCGGAAGATGTTCATCCCAGCAAGTCTGCGCCTCAGGATCTTGGGTCTGTGCCATGACCATAAATTGGCCGGACATTTTGGTTCTTGAAAGACCGCTGAGCTCATCTCACGGTCATTCTGGTGGCCGGACATCACTGAGGACTGTAGGAAATATGTTGGTGCCTGTCCTGTCTGTGCCAGGCCTGGGGTCTCCTAAACCCTCTTCCTGTACCTGACCGCCCGTGGTTGCAACTGGCAATGGATTTTATTGTGGAACTACCCCCGTCTGAAGGCTTTACTACCATCTTCGTAGTAGTTGACCGAATGACAAAAATGGCGCACTTCATTCCCATGAAGGGGACCCCCTCAGCGGCCGAAGCGGCCAATACGTTCATAAAAGAGATCATCCGGCTTCATGGAGTGCTCAGTAATATCGTATCTGACCGGGGGGTCCAATTCACGTCCAGGTTTTGGAGAGCTCTGTGTGCAGGACTGGAGATAGAGCTCGCATTTTCATCTGCCTACCACCCGCAGACAAACAGCCAGACTGAGAGAACGAATCAGACTCTTGAGCAATACTTGCGGTGCTTTTCATCGTTCTCTCAGAATGATTGGGTTGCACTGCTGCCGGTGGCCGAATTTGCTTACAACAACACCATTCACTCGGCCAACCAGCAGTCCCCCTTCTGGGCCAACTACGGATTTCACCCCACATTATTACCTGACCTAAATCCGGAAAGTACCGACCCAGCAGCACAGGATATTACCAGCTTCCTCCAATCTAACTGCAAACTTTTACAGGAGACTCTATCCAGGTCTCGGGAGCTAAACAAGGAGGCCTATGATAAGAGGAGGCGGGGTGAGCTGGAGCTCCAACCAGGCGACCGTGTCTGGCTGTCTACCAGAAACCTGAAGCTAGCCTGCCCCTCGAAGAAGTTGGGTCCAAGATTTCTGGGGCCATTCCCAGTTAAGAGAAAGATTAACCGGGTGGCATTTGAACTAGACCTCCCTCCGGTTTTTCATGTGTCTCTGTTGAAGCCCATGGTTCACGATTCTTTCTCGGGTCGGAAGGTAGGCCCTACGGACCCAATCTTGGTTAACGGAGAGGAGGAGTTCGAGGTGGAAGCCATTTTGAACTGTCGCCGGAGAGCTGGAGGGACCTAATATTTAATCAAATGGAAGGGGTTTGGCCCGGAAGAGAACTCCTGGGAACCTGAGAGGAACATTCACGCCCCCGGACTGATCCAGACCTTTAAAAGAAACCGACAGGATGGTGGGACCCGGTAAGGCATCCGGAGGCTGCCCCTTGGGGGAGGGGCAATGTTAGAGAAGGAATCTTCTACCAGTGGATGCTGGCTACTTCCGCGGTGGTGCGCACGCTTGTCCATGCATGTTCACGCGCGCCCGCGCTGGAAACGGTGCCAAATGGTGCCATTTAAGCCCTGTGATCCCAGCAACAAGTGTTGCTCGTTCTACAGCATCCGTGACCTGTGGGCCCCAGCTCCTACTGTGTTTGTTCTGCTTCCTGTTGACTCGGCTTGTCCTGACCTGCTGTTCCGCAGCCTGCACCGGCCCCGGCTATCCATGACCATCCGATTGTCTGCTCCCTTGTTCTTCTGCTGCCTGCCCGTTGACGAACCTTGCTTGAACTTGACTACCCATTTGCCTGATCCTTTTGTACCGTTCAGCTTGCCTGTTGCCGACCCAGCCTGCACGACCACCCTTCTACCTGCACGTCCATCTGGAGCATCACAACATCATCAGTGACCATCCAGCCCTCGTGCCATCCCGCATTCTTGGACCTCTGTCCACTCTACCAGGGGTCCTTGAATCGGCTGCGCAAGAGCGGTTGTTCCCTGCACAAGACAGACTCCACCACCAGGTTCGTGACAAAACCGCTGGCAACAAAAGTGAGTACACCCCTAAGTGAAAATTTCCAAATTGGGCCCAATTAGCCATTTTGCCTCCCCAATGTCATGTGACTCGACAGTGTTACAAGGTCTCAGGTATGAATGGGGAGCAGGTGTGTTAAATTTGGTGTTATTGCTCTCACTCTCTCATACTGGTCACTGAAAGTTCAACATGGCACCTCATGGCAAAGAACTCTCAGAGGATCTGAAAAAAGAATTGTTGATCTACATAAAGATAGCCTAGATTATAAGAAGATTGCCAAGACCCTGAAACTGAGCTGCAGCATGGAGGCCAAGACCATACAGTGGTTTAGCAGGACAGGTTCCACTCAGAACAGGCCTCGCCATGGTCGACCAAAGAAGTTGAGTGCACATGCTTACCGTCATATACAGAGGTTGTCTTTGGGAAATGGACATACGAGTGCTGCCAGTATTTCTGCAGGGGTTGAAGGGGTGGGGGGGTGTCTGCTTGACAGTGCTCAGACCATATGCCCCACACTGTATCAAATTGTTCTGCATGGCTGTTGTCCCAGAAGGAAGCCTCTTCTAAAGATGATGCACAAGAAAGCCCACAAACAGTTTCCTGAAGACAAGCAGACTAAGGAAATGGATTACTGGAACCATGTCCTGTGGTTTGATGAGACCAAGCTAAACTTATTTGGTTCAGATGGTGTCAAGTGTGTGTGGCGGCAACCAGGTGAGGAGTACAAAGATAAGTGTATCTTGCCTACAGTCAAGCATGGTGGTGGGAGTGTCATGGTCTCGGGCTGCATGAGTGCTGCCAGCACTGGGGAGCTACAGTTCATTGAGGGAACCATGAATGCCAACATGTACTGTGACATACTGTAGCAGAGCATGCTCCCCTCCCTTCGGAGACTGGGCCACAGGGCAGTATTCCAACATAATAACAACCCCAAACACACCTCCAAGACGACCACTGCCTTGCTAAATAAACTGAGGATAAAGGTGATGGACTGGACAAGCAGGTCTCCAGACCTAATCCCTATTGAGCATCTGTGGGACATCCTCAGATGGAAGGTAGAGGAGCGCAAGGTCTCTAACATCCACTAGCTCCATGATGTCGTCATGGAGGAGTGGAAGAGGACTCCAGTGGCAACCTGTGCAGCTCTGGCGAACTCCATGCCCAAGAGGGTTAAGGCAGTGCTGGAAAGTAATGGTGTCGTTGCTGTTACATGTTATCTATGCAAGCACTTTGACACTATTGGAAATGTGAGCTGCTCTCTTTTAATTTTATTAAATATTCTGAACAATTTTACACTATGTGGAGTGATTTTTTTTTTCCTTTTTTGGGTTGCACTGGACTGTTGGAGGTTCGTTTAATCTGACCGGACTCTTGAAGGCTGGAAAGCCTATTTGGTGTATTACACCCTTTGCATACCTTGACCCAGCTGGCTTACGCTAGACTGTGTCCACTTGATTTGGTAAGAACCCATTTTGTATGGTGGCGGATCACAATCACGGGTGAATGCTGAATAACTTTGGATACAGACTTTGTGCCTGATTTGACCCAGCGGGCCTATGCCCGCCTGTGTCCACTGTTTCTGGTAAGCCTCATAATTGTAGGTGGTGGCTTTCTCTTTTCTACACATGGTGTATTCAGTGGGAATTTAAGAATTTTATCTGAAGCACTGTGGAAATATATTGACATTCTTCACTGGAACATTGCACAATGGGATTTTATCTTATTAATTTATATAAAAGATTGTTGTACATTGTATATTTTGTTGATATACATTTCACATTGTTCATATTTTTCCACTATATGCACTTTTAAGTGGTCACATTTTTCAAGTGGGAACTTATTAGCGCTGCACAGTTTACTAACAAGCTCTAGTGAACTCCATGCCCAAGAGGGTTAAGGCAGTGCTGGAAAGTAATGGTGGCCACACAAAATATTGACACTTTGGGCCCAATTTGGACATTTTCACTTAGGGGTGTACTCACTTTTGTTGTCAGTGGTTTAGACATTAATGGCTGTGTGTTGAGTTATTTTGAAGGGACAGCAAATTTACACGGTTATACAAGCTGTACACTCACAGCTTTACATTGTAGCAAAGTGTCATTTCTTCAGTGTTGTCACATGAAAAGAAATAATAATATATTTGCAAAAATGTGATGGGTGTACTCAGTTTTGTGAGATACTGTAGACTGTATTTCTATGGTTTGTTTTAATGTATGTTTATGTTTGGTTTTGTTAATAAATGGCCTCATGGCCAAACTTTCTCCAGATTGGCTTGGGTCTCCTTATTTGCATAGATAAGAGGTTCATTATCTAAATGGTAAGTGGGCACATCTGGGGTACCCTAGTCAAGTGGTAGAACATAAGCTGCAGTACTCTGCTGCTGGCAAGGCACCTTGTCCCCATGTTGATTGGTGTGGAAGTCTGCATGGGGAGGGGGCTTATTAGATTCTGGAAGCCTTCTTTAAAATAAGGGGGCCCCCAGATATCTGCCCTTCCCATGTGAAAGAGTACCCCTTACATATTCACAAAAAAAAAAATGATAAAGTAAATAACAAACAGACACGAAAAAAACTACTTTATTTATAACAAAAAAACTTCTATAATGTAAATGAAATCCATTGTTGATTATTTTGTCCAGTGATGTACAGTAGATCCATTGTCAATCATGATGAGTGATGTCCCAACAAGCCACTGACACTAACATGATGACCCATGCCACAACATTACTCACCTGTAGCACTTCGTTCACAAATGACAGCTACAAGACTGGCAGTTGAATGTCAACAAACCATGCAGAGATGCTGGCTGACATCATTAACCAAATTTGGTCAACGACATCAGCCGGGATACCCACTGGCTAGTTTACAATTTGAAAAAAGCTGATAGGCGAGCATCGGAAAGTTGTCATTTAGTGGTGGTAATACCACTACTAAAAGAATGACCACCAGCTGCATTAGTCAGAGGTTCGTGTGGGTGATATGGCCAAGTCTGTCCAATTAGTTTGCCCATTCTAGGAAATGTGAAGAGCTTAGGTGCGAGTTGAACACACGGTTGACCCAAACATGAACATTTTTCCTAGTAGAGATATGTGTTGCTGTTTCAGGACTACATTTCTCCTGAGTATGAGAAGTTGGCATTAGTAAGTGGGTTGCATAAGTGTAGCTATTGCTGCATGCAACTTTCACCTAACTTAGGTTATATACTGTAAGTGCTGAAATGTATTTAGGTAGTGCATACAAATTCCACACTAAAGCACTATGGAAAGGTTGAGAGCCCATGGGCTTATAATATCCATATTGACCATCTTGGACAGCATATATGGATGTTCTTAAAGTCCTCTGGGATTTATTTTTTTCTTCTTCTCTAACTTCCTTATTTTTATCTTTATTCTTCTTTTCCTCTTCATATTTGACAGTGCATTACCTGGAGATTGTAGTATACTTCGCTGTGGATAACTGCTATGTAGTGACTATTACACTATGTTATGGGAAGTAAGCTGGATTCTGTTAACTTAAAGTGGAGTTCCACCCTAAAATGGAACTTCCGCGGATCAGCTTGCTCCCCCCCCCACCCCCCCGGTGCCACATTTGCCACCTTTCAGGGGGTGGGGATACCTGTCAAAATCAGGTATCTGCTCTCACTTACGGGTAAGATCGCTGCAATCTTGTGCTGCGATCTACGAAATGTCCAACCGCCCCCCCCCCCCACCGCCTTCTGGGAGACACACAGGTCCCAGAAAACAGCAGGGACCATTCAGAAAGCGCAGCGCGACTCATGCGTGCGAAATATCAGGCAGACTGTGAAGCCGCAAGGCTTCACTTCCTGTTTTCCTTAGTAAGAATGCTGGCGCTGGCGCCTGCACCCCGAGCCAAGGGACGGATGGGCTTAGGGTGAGGACATTGTGAGCTCCCAGGACAGGTAGGTGTCCTTATACTAAAAGTCAGCAGCTACAGTACTTGTAGCTGCTGACTTTTAATTTTTTTTTCACCCAAGCGGAACTCCTCTTTAAAGATATGCTTGTATGTTGAGTCACTTTTGCTAGTATTCTTGTTTCAACAGCAGATCAATGTTATATCACTGCTTGCTTCCAATATTGCAAAGTTTTATTTTGGATTGTATTTTGAAACTTTAATAAATATATTGAAATTAGAATTTCCACATTAACAGTGGACAGCCCAGGCACAGCCTTCCCTACCCACTGCCACACTCAAACATACACTATGGTCAGGTTGCAGGGAAGCCAATTAGCTGTCAACTTGAAACCATTTACATTGGCTCCATGTACACTAGCTTTTTTAAGCTCCTAGCTGTTATTAGCATTTTTATTGCTCCTAGAAGCTAAATGGTGTTATCCTAAAGGTCCATGTACACTATAAGCTAAAAAAATGCCAGAAAAATGCTGGATGAAAAATGCTGATAATAGCATGTTTGTGCCAGCATCTAGTAGCAGTTTGGTAGCTTTTAGAAGCATTAGAAGCAGTTAGGAGCATTAGTATTTTATTAGCATTTTTGCAGTACAAGAAGAAAAAAAAAGCTAAAAAAAAAGCTGTTAGTAGCATTTTAGGAGCTTTTAGAAACAGGTGAATTTCTGCTGGAAAAATGCTTCAAGAAACTCTACAAAACACTTTTTTTTCTGCTCCTAAAAGCTGAAGCTCAAAAAACTGAAAAATGTATACTCACCTTTCCGTAATTTTCCTTTCCTGGTGCATCTTCATGGCAGCATACACATGGGTTGTGGCTCCACCCCCACAACCTGATATGACTGGTTAACAATAAAGCAAAGACAGACCCGGCTCACAGCATTCTCTGTAACTCTCATCAATTTGGGTGGGAATCTGTATGCTGCCATGAAGATGCACCAGGAAAGGAAAATTATGGAAAGGTGAGTATACAATTTTCCATTTTCCTGGTGCATCATGGCAGCATACACATGGGAACTAACTCACCATATGGGAGGGTGCAAGAAAAAATGTTGTAATGATCAGAAGCGTAATTATGCACCATGAATTTTCCAAATTTTACTGTTGTGAGCCGGGTTCACTTAAAGTGTAATAAAAGTGTTTCCTGGGAGGACCATATTGCTGACTTGCAAATAGCCTCAGGAGACACTCAGCACTGAGCTGTCCACAGAGCTGGCACTGCCCTAGTTGAATGTGCTCTTATGTCATCCAAAACAGGAAGGCCTTGTGGAGAGTCGGCTCTTTTAATTGTCTTAATCTAGGAGGTGACTGTACATGTTGATGCTGATTGACCCTGCCTTAACCACTTCCCGACCTCGTGCCGTGTTTTCACGGCGGCAGTGTGGTTGCTGTTCGCGAATCGCCGTAAAAAGGCAGCGATCTGCGAATGGCTGCTAGGGGGCGCGCGCCCAACGCACTCCTGAGGAGTGTGCCCGCGGCTCGGGCGGACCCGATGTCCACCCGCGAGCTGCGATGAGCGGCCACAGGCAAAGAACGGGGAACTGCCTATGTAAACATGGCGGTTCCCCATTCTGACAGTGCAGGCATGGGTGATCTACTGATCCCTGTCACTGGGATCAGTTAGATCTCTCATGCCCATGGTAGCCCAACCCCCCCTACAGTAAGAACACGCCCAGGGAACACAGTTAACCCCTAGCTCCCCCCCCCCCACAGGTTAACCCCTTCACTGCCAATGACATTTATACAGTAATCAGTGGACATTTACATTTCTGATCGGTGTATAAATGGCATTGGTCCCAAAAAAGTGTCAAAAATGTCCGACATGTCTGCTGCAATATTGCAGTACCACTAAAAATTGCAGATCGCCGCCATTACTAGTAAAAAATAAAAAAGAACCCCAGAAATGAATTCTCATCATCCGTAAAAATCGGCCATTTGAATTCTAGCAAAAAGTAAGAAATTTGGGTTTTTTTTGCAAAATGGTCGCTCTTCTTTTGTTTATAGCAGCAATCAGAAATGATGCAGAGGCGATCAAATACCACCAAAAGAAAGCTCTATTTGTGGGAAAAAAAGGACGCAAATTTTGTTTGGGTACAACGTCGCATAACTGCGCAATTGTTAGTTAAAGCGACGCAGTGCCAAAACGCAAAAAGTGCTCTGGTCCTAAAGCTGGAAAACCTTCCGCTTTAATGAATCAGATCAGGCAGCGATTGCAATTGGTTGCCAGAGCTTACAGCATATCATTACCGCTTAGTGACTGCTTGCTAGAGGTTACAGCACACATTACGGCTCACTGATTAGATGCTAGAGGTTATAGCACATGATTTCTGCTTGTTGATTGGTTGCTAGAGATTACTGTACATCATTACTTCTCACTGATTGGTTGCTAGAGGTTACAGCACATCATCTCCTCACTGCCTGCACACCATGGACTGGGGAACGCAAAGTCGCTTTCCTGACACTACAGAAATGTGCTGCGCTTTAGCAGATACACAGCAGTGCCATCAATTGTTAATGACACCCTCACGCATCTGCTGACATGTGCTGTGGCACTGTGTGATTTTGAAAAAGGGTTAGGGACTTTCTTCCACATTTCTAGCGCATAGAGCAGCCCATTGAAATGAATGGACTGCCCAACACGCGTGCTACATGTTTATCCACCCTGTCAGTACACCTTTGCCTCCTAAAACCACTGCTAACCTCTGCACCCCAAACCTCCCTCATCCTCTCCACTCCACCCCCCCCCTTTAACTCTACCTACCACCTCTGCTCATCTTTGCACCCCCTTACCTCTATACATCCCCTCCTTGCTCACCTGTGCACCCCAAACTGTAATTCCTTCTCTGCCTACCTCTGCACACCCCATACTACCCCTCTCCCCACCACCAATTTGCTTACCTTTGCAGTTGCAGGCAGGACTTTCAAGCATGCCCCTTTGTCTCCCCAGTGGGCAGCATTCAGTATAGGTGATGATGGATATGACCTCAGTAGGGCACGTTATACATATGAATGCTACCTCAATTTACATATCAATGCTGCTGGCCGCCACTATTTACATATGAATGCCGCCTCTATTTACATAGCAATGCCGGTTATTTACATTTAAACACAGGGTCTGCAGGTGATTCATCTGTACACAACAATAGGGCAGATCTGGGCAGCATTAGTAGCAGCACTTCACACTTAGATATCAGGACACAGCACAGAACTAAAACTTCAAGGGACAACGGAATTTAAACCAGGATAGTTGGCAAGTATGAGGCAGCTGCTTTGGGCCCCACAAGAATGATAGGGCCCAGGGCAGCTGCCCCTTTTGCCCTACCTTAAAGACGGCCCTGAATATATGTTTGCATTAGGAGGGACATACTGAGTCTGCAGCCACTCCATTAAGCCCAGCGTACCTCTGTTACCTCACTCTCAGTAACAGAATGGGGTCCCGCCGTGCATCCAGTGAGGACCTCATGCATGCTCTCACTTAACTCTGTCCTTCCCGTACCTTGTGACCAGGCCATAGATCTCCTAGTCTGCTCCTGCTAATTGTGGGAGATGAACCACTAGGGAGAGAGCCAGCTTGTCCCTTCACTTGCAGTGGCGACTGGTGAAATTTTAGAAATGTGGGGGGGGGGGGTGCCAGCAGACCCTGTCCTTCCTTTTTGACTCTTCCCACTTCTTATAAGTCCCACCCCTTATAGATTCCACCCATTGTGTCAGGAGTATACAGCCCAGCATCACCAGATAGGAGTATACGGCATCACCAGATAGGAGTATACAGCATCACCAGATAGGAGTATATACATGTAACGCCCCCATAGTGAATAGGTGCTTAGGTGATAGATTTTAGGAGAGGCACATTTAGTCAGGCATGACTGTTGTGCCGGCCTGAATGTTTTGATCTGGCCAGGGGAGTGGCCCAGGAACAGATGGAGACTGCAGGAAGGAACACCCCTTGGTTACCCCTCCCCTTTCGTTTCCAGAAGGCTCTAGAAAAGGGGATGGAAAAGTAGGTGGGACTTTCTCAGGTATGTTAAGGAGCAATGTACCTCACCTGTGATACTGGCTGCAATGTACCCCACCTGTGATATTGGCTGCAATGTGCCCCCACCTGTGATATTGGCTGCAATTTACCCCACCTGTGATATTGGCTACAATTTACCCCACCTGTGACATTGGCTGCGATTTATCCCACCTGTGATATTGGCTGCAATTTACCCCCACGTGTGATACTGGCTGCAATTTACCCCCACCTGTGATACTGGCTGCAATTTACCCCACCTGTGATATTGGCTGCAATTTCCCCTCCCCCCACCTGTGCTATTGGCTGCAATTTACCCCAACCTGTGATATTGGCTGCAATGTACCCCGCCTGTGATACTGGCTGACATTTACCCCCACCTGTGATATTGGCTGCAATTTACCCCCACCTGTGTTATTGGCTGCAATTTACTCATACTTGTGTTAATGGCTGCAATTTACCCCTACCTGTGTTATTGGCTGCAATTTACCCCACCTGTGATACTGGCTGTTATATACCCCTACCTGTGATGCTGGGACTGTATACTGTGTCCTGTGATACTGTCTGCTATATACCCCACCTGTGATGCTGAGCTGAATACTGTGTCCTGAGATGCTGAGCTGTATACTGTGATGCTGAGCTGTATACGGTGTCCTGTGTTGCTGAGCTGTGTACTGCTGACACAATATGTGGCGTACAGGGGTTGGAGTGGGTGGATTCTATAAGGGGTGGGGCTTATGAGAAGTAGGAGTGGTCAGAAAGGAAGGACGAGGCCTGGCGCCCCCCATCCTAAAACGTCATCAGCCGCCACTGGTATACAGTATACAGCATCAGCAGGTAGGAGTATACTGTATCACAGACAGGGGTATACAGTAGCTTCAGTAGATAGGGAATATACAGCATCACCAGGTAGGGGTATACAGCATCAGCAGATAGTGTATACAGCCCCCCACCCCAGCCATGGGGCTCACGGCACTGACACAAGACCCCCCCAGCAGATCCCCCCAGGGTAGTTGGGACATCAAAGTCCTGCACTTACCCCATCTAGGAAGCGGGCCAGCATGAATCTATCCATGGCCGGCCGTGACCACCCCCCCATTCATGCGGCTGGCCGCTTTGTGGCACGGGCCGCATGAATTACCGCAGCAGGGGTTGTCCATGAAGCATCTCATTAGAGCCGTAGGCTCTAATTGGCTTCATTAAAGTGTGGCTTGTGGCGCAAAGCGCGTCGCCATAAGCCCTTAGAAAGGCATATGAAAATTTGCCTTTCTAACTGGGAACCACTCTCAGCCAATCAGGAAGCGCCGTTATGTTATCCTATTGGACGCCTATCTCAGAGGAGAAGGAGGTTGCCGCTGGAGCATGGAGGGCACGGGGGATCTGCACACTGCCAGCATGCTTTCCGCTCGTGGGCTCTGCGCACTGCCAGCATGCTAACCAAGTGAGGGGGGGTGTCTGCAATGTACCTCACCTGTGATACTCGCTGCAATGTACCCCACCTGTGATATTGGTTGCAATGTGCCCCCACCTGTGATATTGGCTGCAATGTACCCCCACCTGTGATATTGGCTGCAATTTACCCCACCTGTGATATTGGCTGCAATGTACCCCACCTATGATATTGGCTGCCATTTACCCCACCTGTGATACTGGCTACAATTTACCACCACTTCTGATGTTGGCTGCAATTTACCCCACCTGTGATATTGCTGCAATTTACCCCACCTGTGATATTGGCTGCAATTTACCCCACCTGTAATACTGGCTGCAATGTTCCCCCACCTGTGATTTTGGCTGCAATTTACCCCATCTGAGATATTGGCTGCAATGTACCCCACCTATGATATTGGCTGCAATTTACCCCACCTGTGATACTGGCTGCAATTTACCCCCACCTGTGATATTGGCTGCAATTTACCTCACCTGTGATATTGGCTGCAATTTACCCCACCTGCGATATTGGCTGCAATTTACCCCTACCTGTGATACTGGCTGCAATTTACCCCCACCTGTGATATTGGCTGCAATGTACCCCTACCTGTGATACTGGCTGCAATGTACCCCATCTGTGATATTTGATGCAATTTACCCCTACCTGTGATACTGGCTGCAATTTACCCCCACCTGTGATATTGGCTGCAATTTACCCCACTTGTGATATTGGCTACAGTTTACCCCACCTGTGACATTGGCTGTGATTTATCCCACCTGTGATATTGGCTGCAATTTACCCCACCTGTGCTATTGGCTGCAAAGTTCCCCACCTGTGATATTAGCTGCAATTTACCCCACCTGTGATACTGGCTGCAATGTACCCCCACCTGTGATATTGGCTGCCATTTACCCCACCTGTGATACTGGCTGCAATTTACCCCACCTGTGATGTTGGCTACAATTTACCCCACCTGTGATATTGGCTGCAATTTACCCCACCTGAGATATTGACTGCAATGTACCCCACCTATGATATTGGCTGCAATACACCCCACCTGTGATACTGGCTGCAATTTACCCCCACCTGTGATATTGGCTGCAATTTACCCCACCTGTGATATTGGCTGCAATTTGAGCCTACCTGTGATACTGCCTGCAATTTAGCTCCCACCTGAGATATTGGCTGAAATGTACCCCCACCTGTGATATTGGCTGCAATGTACCCCATAGGGGTGTTGAAAATAATCGGCGCATCGATACATCGCGATTCAGCATTGCTCGATTCTGCATCGATGCAGAGACCAGCTGAATCGCGATGTGCGCTGACGTCATCGCGGCTCCTCCCCCTTGTCATTCATCTTAATGGCAGCTTAGCAGACATACCAGTCCCCCTCACACACGGACATCAGTGATCCCGGTCGTCCTGTGACACTCCATATTACCCGGCATGTTCCTCTCCGTGTGGCCGTCACTTCCTCCTTCCCAGCGTGCCTCGCGGTCCCTCGCTCAGCCTCCTTCCGGCAGCGGGGCTCTGATGGTCGGATTGTGTGTGAGGTTGGAGCGGCTCTCCGGGGAAAATGCAGGAGCTAATCGCCTGTGTGGATCACATCGCTTCGACCTGGAGCTGGCTGTGGAGCAACAACTGGGGGCCCAGCCACTCCCCTTCCCCGGCATGGACAGTGAGTGTCTGTAGTGTGTGTGTCTGATCACTGGAGGGTGCTCTCCTATACTCACCTACCTGTGTGCTCCCTACCCCCACCATCTCCACCTATAGGGCTGTGCCCATTATTAGACCCCCCACCATCTCTACCTGTAAGGCTGTGCCCATTATTAGACCCCCCCACCATCTCTACCCCTTGTACGGCCCATTATACCTCACAGTGTCCTGCTGGCCCTAGTGACTACAGGCACACACTCCCCCTGACCA
>BLSH010241806.1:1441422-1456788 GCA_018402905.1 Glandirana rugosa
AAATATCGACCCTGAGCCCACCCAGTTGTGTGACAATAGCGAATTAATATTCGCTAGTGTCTTCCTGATTCTCCTCCCGAGAATAGAAGCGATCGTATTGGCCGCCGAGTAGGACGAGACGCAGGGGAAGCCGCAGTGAAGCCAAGGAGGAGGAGACGCTGCCTGTGACGTAGATGGGGTAAGTGCGGGGCTGGTGGGGGTGGGGAGGGGGTGTGCTTCCGACCTACCAACCGGGAGGGGGGGGGGGGGCTGGCCGAAAAATGGAGCACCAGCCGCCACTGCTTTGATCTGTTCCAGAAGCCCTGCAGAAAGTAGAGGGAGAAGAGAGTTCCGCTATAAAGAGCCCTCTCATAGTGACCTTGCCTGCAAATGTAGTAGGTTCAATACTTTCAATCCTTTCTAGGCCGTGCCCATTCTTCTGAGGCCGTATATACCATATGGTGAATTTAAAAGTATTAAACATTTAATAGAAACTTGGCACTAAGATTCAGTTAACATTTTGCAGTGTATCTGGGTGCACCTCCTGACTATTAATTCTGCTTCACTCTAAAACACATAGGTGACACCTGTTGTCACTTATAATATGTACCTGTTTTTCTATAATAACAGTAAAATGTCTTACACTTTTTTAAATTAAGATCTGTTAAAACATATGGGCATTGACATTGCTTGTACAAATAATAGAGATCATGTAATCACGAACTGCAAAGAGCCAATAGGATATCAGTTTAATTTTTATGACTCTGACTCCGAGCTGATTTCTGCAAGTATCTTGCTCTGAAAATAGAGCAGTGACCTTTGACATGCATCCATGGTTATGACTTGGATTTCACTGGTTCCATCATTCTTCAGTCCTGTGCTACTTACAAGCCCTAGAGTAGTGACATTACAGCAAAGCCGAACACAATGACTTGCCTAAAGAAATTAAAGGGCTGGGATACTTGTGATTTTGAAGTTTTGTATGGTTTTGGAAGGTTTGAGTTCTCCTTTAATGTGTTGTTGCTAAAGGCATGCACAGAGGCTATCATGCAAAATGCATTGTCTGCCATTTTGTAACACAAAATAGGAGTGGTGCAGCTTCCTAAAGATTTCCTGAAAAAAAAAAAAAGAGAGACTGGGAAAATGCTACCACTGATCACTCTGTCAGCAAGTTATGCACTTACGTAACATAAGCAGTAACAGCTGTCACTATTGTTTAAGCTCCCTTACCATTGGTCGCCAGTATCTGCAGTGCTGAGTCCTACCTGACAACATTTTGAGATTGGAAAGTGGAACAGCTTGGAGCAAAGAACACATGTCCCCCTTTTGTGGATCATGATGAATAAATACATAAAAATTATTGGTCAAAGTTATTATTTTACCAATATTTTCCTTTTTTATGGCTGTTCAAATAACAAATGCAATCATTTAGGGACAGGTATTTTGCTTTGGATGTCAGAACAAAAAGATGAACAGAGGAATGTAGGGCAAAGGGATTTGGTTCCAAAAAGAGGGACAGTCCTTCCAAATAAGAGACAGTTTGGGGCTATGGTGAGGGCACCTGGCATACTGCTCTTAGCTTCTTCTATGAGACATGGTTTGAATGAAAATATACATGCACTTGTCTGGCACATTCTCTTTCTTGTGTTCTGCCCCAATAGTGTTTGCATGTGTGGCTACAATCAGTTAACTGGAAGCTCCCACCTTCCACAATGTGTGGCAATCATGATGAGGATGCAGAAGATATGTGGCTGATGAGGGGGATATATGAGACAAGGTTGAGAAGGCTGATTAGGTGGATGAACAATGGTATATGTGACCGAGAATGGGGTATAATATGTAGGAAGGTGGGTAGGTCATATGTGACTTAGGAATGGGGGAGTTGCATGTGTGGTATATGTGACTGAGGAGAGGGGATAAGTGTGTGGAGGGGAGTTTGTGGCCAAGGATGGGGAAACTGAAGAAAGGGGAGGCTGTGCAGCTGTGAGAGGTAGGTGTATATGTCGATGTATTGTACTTGTATATGCCCCATTTAAGAGACAAATGCCTTAGGTGGTGGGTTCAAGGCCAGGGTCAGAGGGAATTGGTATGATATAATTAAAGTGCAGCTGCCCAGAGGAAGTTCATTTCAGAGTACGTCTCAGTCAACAAACATGTTAGAATCACTCCTGGCTTAACTAAACACATCGAACTAAAAGTCTTGTTTATTTATCATAGTGATTATTTTTAGAGCTCTAAATGAGTCAGGAACCAAGCATGAGTAGTAAAACATATGATTTCTTTTATCCACTATGACCTGTTACCAATTGGTGTATGTGTCTCAATTCCAAAAAAAATATTGTAAATGTTCCCAAGAAACTGAGCTGTGTTATGTAATTATGACTGGACTTGTTATTTTCCCTAGCACTCTGTGTTTCAACATTTGTCTAAGTTTCCAGTATTACAAAAGCATATGGGTTTGATCTGACTCCGTAAACTGAAATCTGATTGGTTGCTGTGGTGTACCGCACAATGCGTGTTTTCAGTGCTATATTCTCTACTATGCTTGAAAAAATGTAAATATGTGCTGGCGTATGTCTAGTGCAGTGGTTCTCAACTCCGGTCCTCGGGACCCACTAACAGGCCAGGTTGCAGGATAACTGAAATACATCACAGGTGATATAATTTGCTGCTCAGTGATTGCAGAATTCTAGTCTGCATCTCCCCAAGGTAATACTTAAAATCTGGCCTGTTAGTGGGTCCTGAGGACCGGAGTTGAGAACCAGTGGTCTAGTGTATAACCAGCTTTAGAAGTTAAAGTTAATGGTTTTAAAATACTATTTATTTTACTTATTATTATGTAGTGCTCTCCCCGACCTCCAGAGGCCTGGTGGTGTGGTAGTGACCCCCAAAGACAGGGCTGACATTCCTCCTCAGGGTTCGGGTTACTAGGCATGGTGGGTGTTGTGCAAGGTGGAAAGATGGGCGGCAGTCACTTTTAAAAATTAACAAAGAGAAGTTTATTTCTCTTAACAGGAAAATGCAAGAGAAAGGGGTAGGGCACAGGACACCCTTAGGCAAATTCAAAATGCAATAGCAAATTGGCAGACTCCTCAGACAAATAGTAGAACCAGGCCAACAGCAATACAGAAAAGGTGTCTTTAAGCTGAATCCAGCGATCTGTATTCTATAGCAACCACTTAACTCACAGTATCCCACTGTAGCTCCGCGGATGAGATCTCTCCTGAAGCTTTCCCAGCCACTTTATAGTCCCCGGCTTATGAAGAGTCTCCTCTGGTACTCCTTCAGAACTCCATCCCTCTCAACCGCATTGATCAGGCTCCCCTCAGGCCGAGCCCCTTTACACGTGGTTAGGCCTCAGGCTTCAGGCCTACACCACAACTGCTTCTCCTCACGCACCCACCCAGACCGCAGTCCGGCTGGAAAGAACCCAGATCATCTGACCTTCTCTGAATAAATACCCTCTCCCAGCAGCCTCAGTGGCCAAAGAAACTCCTGCTGATTGGCTGACAGGTATATATACTCATAACCTGAATCCACTGTAATCCATCGCACTGATGCCAAAGGAAATTATGCCACCTATTGACAAAAGGGAGAAATCACAGCTAACTCAAGGCTTAGGAGAAACCCATTTGATCAATAGACTACAAATTAGCCAGGCTAGCCAACACCTAATACAGTTAAATTTACTAGCAACCCTGTTTAGGACAAGGGTGCTACAATTAAATTACTCATTATGTTTTACCTGATTTTGGATCCTAAATAGGAAAAAGAGGAAAATGTACTATAAGGTGAAAATAAATGTTCTACGTTTCAGTAGTATGAAGTTGAAAGGATAAGTTTACTAGTGCGACTTTTCCGCCCCAGGCAAAAACAATCTGCGATGGATTGCTTTGCAGAGGTGTTTTACACGTGGTGAGGAGGCAATATATCTTGAAGGGGCAGTTTATACTAGCCAAAACTTAGACCACCCTGGAACTTGGGTGTGCTGCACATGCCCCAAATAAACTTCTTCACAGTACACAGAGTATGTATAGATACTGTTCCACATCCTTGACATTTGCTGGCAATTCCCAGCTGTCAATATGACAGCTGGGAGTTGCTATGTAAATACTACAGTTATTACAACTGCTGCTGTCAAAAAACAGACCTACACAGTTTTTATAAATGTGACGGGCCACCTGGCACCCCTGCCTGGGTGCCTCACCAAACAGTACCTCCTGTCCTCCAAACCCTTCAAGCAGACCGATACCGCCCCTTTACCCCAAGCATCATACACAGACAAGATGTCGATGTAAAAAACAAAGGAATTATCTTATTGAACAGAAATACAGGTTTTTATACACTTCAAAAATAGGAGCTGCCACCACATGTACAATGCAAACTTCAAACAGCAATCCAATTATCAGCTAACACCTAACTAATTAACCAGTAAGTTAATTAACAGCTAGGCAGCTAGACAAGCCTTGTTTAGTGAAGGAGTGCCCATGCCAGACAGTCCGGCACCAGTTCTCCAACATTCAAGAATCCCTGGGCTGTCCAAATTTCATTAACCAGTCTTATTTTCACATCCATCTTCTCACTGAGTTTTAAGTTGGCAGAGACCATCATGGCTTCCGTGACTGTTAGATGTGGTAATAACCTGTCATCTTGCGTTATATAACAGGACATCTTCTTGAATGCTCATAGCTCCCTCAAATGCCAGGGCCCATAGTCAGTAGGCAAGAGGCTACCCTGCAGCCCCCTCAAAAAACCCCTCTCCCAGTTGGATCTGTCTGTCAGGAAATGACTGCTGCTCCTGGAACACGGGTCTGGAGGCCTATGCGCGGGCGTACATAGCGTGTGCGCGCGTATGTGCCGGCATTGGCGCCAAACGGCCCATTTAAGTCCGTTCTACAGCATTTCTTGCATGTTCCGTGGATGTTACTTCTGAGACTTCCTGCACCTGTGACCCGGCTTGTCTAACCTTGCTTGAACTCTGCCTGCACGACCCTCAGCTTGCCTACGACTCCTCTTCTGCCCGATCTTTTGTACTTCTGCTGCCTGCCTGTGAACGACCCTGCCTATACCCGACTACCCACTTACCTTCTCCAACTGTACCGCACTTACCCGCCAATTACTGACCCAGCCTGTATCACCACCCCCTCTGTCTATGTCACGTACCCGATGGTAGAGTCTGACTTATGCAGTAGGCAACCTCTCTTACGGCCCTGGTTCCAGAACCCCTGGTAGAGCAGACAGGGAGCGCTGTAGCACAGGGGAGCAGGAAGGCTGGATTGGGCACAGGTGATGGTAAGATGTCATCCAGAAGTCCGTGCTAGACTGAAGAGTAGTGATGCAGGCCAGGTCAATAACATGCGGCAAAGCAGTACAGGAGGAGCAGGCAATCTGGTGGTCAGGTGCAGGCAGGGTCGTTAACAGGCAGGCGGGTTGAGGTACACAGGGATCAGACAGAAGAGTGGTCGCAGGCAAGCCAGGGGTCGGTGCAGGCAGAGTTCAAGCAGATGCGGGTTCAGGCCGGGCCACAGGTAATAGGAAGCTCAGAATGGGTCACTCAGGAACACGGTAACGCTGTAGAATGGAAAGCACCACTTGCGAGGTGCTGACAGCTAAAATGGCCGTCTGGGGACCGTGCCGGCACACACGCACGCGCACACACACTCACGCAAACGCTATGTGCGCCCACACATGGGTCTTCTGGCCCAGATTTTGGAGGTAGAAGTGGTCTCCTGACAGCCTAGCACGAGCCTCTGGAGAATCCTCACACCATCATCTGTGTCCATTCCAGCCCTCGTGCCCCCCTGTGCTCTGGAACTTCCTGTCCACTCTACCAGGGGTTCCCGAACCAGGGCCGCAAGAGAAGTTGCCCACTGCACTGTCAGACCCTCCCACCAGGTACGTGACACTGTCACAATAAACATTGTTTAAAAGTGAGATAGAATAATAAAAAGTAACACTGATATGGCACATTCCATATTGACATGGCCATAGTGCTGTGTTTGGCGGCGTGGTATAAAAAGTAGGGCATGAAGTGAATGTGACTGCACCTCAGTCATGTCCAATGGAAAATAAATTTTGTGTTAAATCCCTCTTCAGACAGGAATACGGAAGGGACAGCATATCATCTCCTGACTGCCTGCTAACAGCAGGCCACCAGCTGATGATGAAGCAATCCACTGTGGTGCAAGAGTCATCAGCTACATCATTGTGAAGGGGGCATTATGTCTGGTACACATGGTAATTTTTTTTTTTTCGTTCAACCCACCAGAGGAGCTCACAAGGATCTCGCTGTTCTAACTATGCAATTTTGGTACCACAGTCTCCCCACTGTGCTATTGTTCTGACAGGGACAATCCCCCCCGCCAGAGCACACCGGTCAGCGCTCATAGCCACTGGATGCAATTGCTGATCGGATGCAGATTGGCTGCTGGTTTTCCTGCATATTCGTTTGAGAAAAGCTGGCCACAAGAACGGCTTCTGTTGGACAAGGACCTGTACACATGGGCAAATGTTCACTTATGTGCAGTGGAACCCCATTGACTTCTATTTGTCCAGGAGAAGTTTCTGAGCCAATCCATCTGCCAACCCCACAGCAGCCTATGAGGTTCTATTGCGCATGCATGCTCTCCAGGTAAAAAAAGCACTTTTACTGCTTTCAAGAAAATGTCCATAGTCTGGATGCAAGTTCCTTTAAATAGTAATTTATCACACTATAGGGGGTGGGTCCTCAAGACACTACCACATATGTCTGTTAACCTCTTCATTCGTATAATGCTAGCATTAGTATTATCATATTACCCATATTATCCTTTCTTCCAAAGGAAGAAGAGGGGAAAAAAGGGAACTGGGAGCTGTTGGTACAACAATAGTAGAAAAACTAAATAAATATATTCTGTGATATACATACCTTGGATTTACAATCAGGAAACAACCTTGCCGAACTGTGGATAAGCAGATTGTCCATCCATTTATCAGTATTTTGGAATTGATACATGTCACCCTGAGAAATTTCTAATATTTTCATAAACATATTTTTTCCTGTCCGTCGGAGCAATTTGAACACTGACTAACTAGGGGGTAGAGAATTTTTTCAAAATTTGTTAGAATTTTTCAGTTCTCTTAACTACATGCATGCATGCATGCACCCATCCCCATGGGCTAACTTGATATGAAATATTTCAGTGGATTGGAGTTGGTTTTAAACTGTGTGATATGTCTCTTGTGTGGTACCACTGTATATGTATTTGTTTTTCTAATTTTTATCTAATAAACACAATTTTATTGATCCAGCAGGTCCGATGAGTACATTAGGGATGGATTGAGCTTCAAATTAGTTTTTTTCACTTAGTTTTTCTCTCCTTTAAATTGTCACTATTAATCTAAGGCCAAACCAATTTTTGTTTGGGACAGAGTCCTCTGTCCTAATGGCCACTGTCACTGAGACAGAAAAGAAGAGGGAAAACATTTTACAATTGTATCTGGAAGTGAAGGTAAGAGGTAACCTTACAATGGGGACTGTTACGATAACCGTCTAAAGATAGTTTTTGGAGAGATTTCCACTTATAACCTTTTGCTTCTTCATGTCCAGAAGAGAAGGGAAATCTCCCTATTGGGAGACTGACAGCACACACAAAACATTTTTTTAAGGTTTGCTGGGCACTTAAACTTAACCCCCTCCTGCCCAGACCAATTTTCAGCTTTCAGTGCGCTCACACTTTGAATGACAATTACTCAGTCATGCAACACTGTACCCATATGAAATTTGCGTCCTTTTTTCACACAAATAGAGCTTTCTTTTGGTGGTATTTAATCACCGCTGGGTTTTTTATTTTTTGCGCTATAATTAAAAAAAGACCGAAATTTTGAAAAAAAAACACCTTTTCCATCGTTTTTGTTATAAAATTTTGCAAATTAGTAATTTATCTTCATAAATTTTGGCCAAAATTTATAATGTTACATATCTTTGATAAAAATAACCCAAATTACTGTATATTATTTGGTCTTTGTGAAAGTTAGAGAGTCTACAAACTATGGTGCAAATCACTGAAAATTGATCACACCTGATGTACTGACGGCCTATCTCATTTCATGAGACCCTAAAAAGCCAGCAAAGTACAAATACCCCCCAAATTACCCCTTTTTGGAAAGTAGACATTCCAAGGTATCTAGTAAGTGGCATGGTGAGTTTTATGAAGTTGTCATTTTTTCCCACAATTCTTTGCAAAATGAAGATTTTTTTCGTTTTTTTTGTTTTTTAACAAAATTGACATTTTAACAGGTTATTCTCTCACATGGCATATGCATACCTCAAATGACACCCCAAAATACATTCTACTACTCCTCCTGAGTATGGTGATACCACATGTGTGGGATATTTTTACAGCCTGGCCACATAGAGAGGCCCAACATTGAACTAGCACCTTCAGGCATTTTAGAAGCATAAATTACACATCTCATTTTTCGACCACCTATTACAATTCTGAAGGCCCTGGAGCACCAGGACAATGGAAGCGCCCACAAAATGACCCCATTTTGGAAAGCTAACACCCCAACATATAATATATGAGGCATAGTGAGTCTTTTGAACGGTTCATTTTTTTCCAGAAGTTTTTGGAAAATGTGGGGAAAAAAAGAAAACGCATTTTTTTTCTACAAAGTTGTCCATTTATAAGGTATTTCCAACACATAGCATGTACATGGCAAAAATGATACCCTAAAATACATTTTGCTACTCCTCCTGAGTATGGCGATACCACATGTGTGATACTTTTACACAGCCTGGACACATACAGAGGCCCAACATTGAACTAGCACCTCCAGGCGTTTTAGAAGCATAAATTACACATCTCATTTCTCGACCACCTATTACAATTCTGAAGGCCCTGGAGCACCAGGACAATGGAAATGCCCACAAAATGACCCCATTTTGGAAAGCTAGCACCCCAACGTATAATCTATGAGGCATGAGGAGTCTTTGAACGGTTCATTTTTTTCCAGAAGTTTTTGGAAAATGTGGGAAAAAAATGAAAACGCATTTTTTTTACATAAAGTTGTCCATTTATAAGGTATTTCCAACACATT
This sequence comes from Glandirana rugosa, assembly GCA_018402905.1. Lineage (NCBI taxonomy): Eukaryota > Metazoa > Chordata > Amphibia > Anura > Ranidae > Glandirana > Glandirana rugosa. The sequence continues at coordinate 1,450,483 of BLSH010241806.1, forward strand.
GCATGTACACGGCAAAAATGACACCCCAAAGTACATTCTGCTACTCCTTCTGAGTATGGCGATACCACATGTGTGAGACTTTTTCACAGCCTGGCTACATACAGAGGCCCAACATGCAAGGAAGACTGTCAGGTGTTCTAAACACACATATCATTACAAATACCAAGAATTACACCCCAAAATACATTCTGCTGAGTAAAGGGTAAACAAAAGGTTACCTGCGGTTTTAGTATTGTAGCTGTCCACAGGAGGATAGCACTGGTCCAGGCAGCAGGCAGGGACTTGGTTAGCAACAGCGAACACAATTGTTCAGGCAACCGACAGTAAATGCAATTGTCCAGGCAACAGGCAGGAAAACTGTCCATAGTACAGGCAGGGATATAGTCCAGGGTCAGTGCAGGCAGAGACGTTGTCAACAGTGCCAAAATATTGGTCCTGGTAGTAGGACAGCGAACACAATTGTCCAGGCAACAGGCATGAATACTATAGTCAGTACAGGCAGCAGGCAAGGATATTGTCCATATACAGCCCAAGGTCAGTGCAGACAGAGATATTGTCAACAGTGCCATAATATTGGTCCTAGTAGCAGGCAGAAACATGGTCCATAGTCCAGGTAGCAGCAAAGGTGTGGTTAATTCATCCGGCAGGCAGAGGCATGATGGCAATAAGTCCTACAGGCAGCAGGCAGAAGTAGGGCCTCGGTCAGGACAGAATGGGGAAAGGGGTAGAGGCTTCTCCCACCCAATATCCTTGAAGGCTCCGAGTCTCCAGACCCTAATCTGGGAGAGTGAAAACAAAAAAAATGTTTTCTTCTTCCAGAAAAAAACATTCTGGAGCCCCTCACATATGTGAGACCCCTGTGTTGTGAATCCCACTACTCCATTTGCAGGGTACTAGATCAGTCCAAGAGGCAGGCAAAAAACGTAGTCAAACAGTCCAAGGCCAGTTCCAGACCAGGCAGACGTATGTACAAAATCGGTAGGCAGAAGCGTGGTCAAATAACAGTCCAGGGTCCGTTCCAGATCAGGCAGAAATATGTACAAAATTGGTAGGCAGAAGCGTGATCGAATAACAAGCCAGGGTCAGTTCCAGAGCAGGCAGTGGCATAAGGGGTGCGAACTTGAAAAAGAAACTGGGGAATCAATAATTGACTAGGGTGTGATAACACCGGAAGCAGTCACCTATGCATAGACCTGGTTGGGAAGGGCACTGGGCACAATGATATGTGGTGTCTCTTCTAACTCCACTACTAGAGCACACCCGGCATCTTTTCTGGCGTTTTTAACCTGTTGGTCTGGGAGGGATTTTATCGGGGAAAGACAGACATCGGTTCTAATATTTTCTGGTGGGCCGTTGGGGTATAAAAGTGTCATGATGATATCCTCCTGGTAGCCAAGGAATGGTTTGGGGTTTATGGTGGAATTGCGATATATGACATACATATTAAATATGGCCAAATGAAAAAAATAGAGGGCAACTTTTTTATACCAGTGGTATGTTCTTCTGTTTGGTAAATAGGGTTCCAACATTTGATCATTTAGATTGACTCCCCCATATACAGGTTGTAATCATGGATACAAATGGGTTTCTGTATTGGGCCATTTCTTCTGGGGATCTCTACCAGTGCATTGTTGTGGATAGGGTGATAGCATGTACACATCTCTTCGGTCCCTCCACTTCACAGCCAGAATCTCCTCATTCTGCAGACTCGCCGTCTCTCCTTTTCTAAGCCTCATGTTCACTAGACTTTGAGGAAAGCCCACCCAATTCTTTCTGGCTTTGCAACAAGCTGGTGTACTCTTCCTGTAGAGGTTCCGGAACAGGGGTAAACTGGTGTAAAAATTATCCACATACAGGTGGTAGCCTTTGTCCAGGAGTGGGTAGATTAGTTGCCAAACAATGTTACCGCTTGTACCTAAATATTCTGGGCAATTGGGGGGATTCAGCTGGGAGTCCTTCCCTTCGTATACACTGAAGACGTAAACGTACCCCGTGGTTCGGTCGAACAATTTGTAGACCTTCACTCCATAGCGGGCCCTTTTGCTGGGTATATATTGTTTTATTCCCAGCCTGCTGGAAAATTTCACCAGGGATTCCTCAATACATATATGCTGGTTCGGGGTAAATAATTGGGGGAATATTTCTGTAAAATAATTTAGAATTGGGCGAATCTTATAAAGCCGGTCATAATTTGGGGCATTTCGGGGAGGGCACTGGGTATTGTCATTAAAATCTAGAAATCTCATAATCATGTAAAATCTTGTCCTGGGCATTATGGATGAGAAGACCGGCATGTGGTAGATGGGGCCGGTGGACCAGTAGGAGCGGAGTTCATTCTTGTTGTTAAATGCCATGCAGAACGTGAGGCCCAAAAAAATTTTGAATTCTGCCACCGTTACGTCTCTCCACTCAAAGGGACTGGAATAATATGAGTTTGGATTAGCCTGGATAAACTGGCGTGCATATAGGTTGCACTGGGCCACAATGGATCACAGCATGTCCTCAGTAAAAACCAATTAAAAAAATGAATGGGCAAAAAATTTTGTGTGTCCACTTGGACTCCTAGTTGGGCAGTAAAAGGGGGAATACTAGCTTCTCCTGAATTAGGAGGAAGCCACAAGGGGTGCTGAAGTGAGTAGGGAAGGCCGGCATGGGATCTCACCCTTTGGGGCTGAGGTACAGCGGTGCTGGTGGATGGCACTGGGGTGCTGGTGGATGGCACTGGGGTGCTGGGGGATAGCACAGTGGTGCTGGTGGATGGCACTGGGGTGCAGGTGGATGGCACAGTGGTGCTGGTGGATGGTATTGCCTCCTCAACAATGCGCCTTAGTTTGGCGGGCGGACAATATTCCTCGTCCTAGTCCAGCTCTGATTCGCTACTTGAGACCGGTTCATAGGCCATATCAGACTCAGACTCAGGCTCAGACTCAGAGGAACCTGCAGGAGAGAGCTCCCCGTTGCTCTCATCGGCCGCAAGAATATTGTAGGCCTCCTCAGCAGAAAAAGATCGTTTTGCTATTGTTGCAGCACTAATTGGCACTGATGACACTTGATGACACTGACAGGTGGCACTGATGCTGTGTGGCACTGACAGGTGGCACTGACAGGTGGCACTGATGACAGGTCAGGTGGCACTGACACGTGGCACTAATGACAGGTCAGGTGGGACTGATGACAGGTCAGGTGGGACTGATGACAGGTCAGATGGAACTTTATGAAATGTGGCACTGATGACACTTGATGGCACTGACAGGTGGCACCGATGTGTGGCACTGACACGTGGCACTGATGACAGGTCAGGTGGCACTGACACGTGGCACTGATGACAGGTCAGGAGGCACTGACACGTGGCCCTGATGACAGGTCAGGTGGCACTTTATGACACGTAACACTGATGACACTTTGATGACGTGACACTTGATGGCACTGATAGGTGGCACTGATGATATGTGGCACTGACAGGTGGTACTGATACGTGGCACTGACACGTGGCACTGATGACAGGTCAGGTGGCACTGACACGTGGCACTAATGACAGGTCAGGTGGCACTGATGACAGGTCAGGTGGAACTTTATGACATGTGGCACTGATGACACTTGATGGCACTGACAGGTGGCACCGAAAGTGGCACTGACACATGGTACTGATGACAGGTCAGGTGGCACTGATCACAGGTCAGGAGGCACTGACACGTGGCACTGATGACAGGTCAGGAGGCACTGACAGATAGCACTGATGACACTTTGAAGATATGTGACACTTGATGGCAATGATAGGTGGCACTGATGATATGTAGCACTGACAGGTGGTACTGATACGTGGCACTGATGATATGTGGCACTGACAGATGGCACTGATATGTGGCACTGACAGGTGGCACTCACGATATGTGGCACTGACAGGTGGCACTGAGAGGTGGCACTGACAGGTGGCACTATGATGGGCAGTTTTTTGGCAGTTTTATAAATCACTCACTGTAACTCACTGTAATAGACGGTAGCACAGATCGCTCTCTCTCCTCACACAGCGGTGTCTGTGTGAGGAGAGAAGGCAGGCAACGAAAGATGATCTCATATGTTTACATTTGAGATTATCTTTCGTTGGACCCGCCGATCACGTGGTAAACGGCCGATGTTGTTGGCCGTTTACCACGATCTGTGATTGGCTGTGTCCAAGGGACACAGCGAGCACAGATTTTGCCGGGTGCGCGCCCGCGATTGCAGGCTGGGATCGCGCGAAGGGGCGGACGTCCATGGACGTCCACCCGGAAATTGGGATCCACGCTGTAGCCGTCTTTTGGCTATAGCGCAGATCTGTACAGGTTAATTAACATATTTTTGACAAGAGGGATGTGTTCTGTACGAGAGGGCATCACCACCTACATGTGCCCAGGCCAGCATGGTTTCCAAATAGTCTTTTTATGTTGCAAACCTCAAGTTAAAATATATTAACACAACAATATTAATAAGTGAAAATGATTTGTAGAGACCATTTCTGAATAATACATTTCATCTTGTGTGATTAGATCTGGTGTACTTCCAGTGTTCTCCCACTGGATTTATCTTAAAATACATGTTTTTCCTTTTCTTCAGGAAAATTTAGAAACAACACTTTTACTGGCGGCACATCTAGCTGCCTAATTCAATCCAAGTCCACCCTTTCTAGGCTAAGGGATCCAAAGGATATTGATCCACAGTGCCATAAATGTGAACTTTTAGAAATATTACTGACAGGTTGCCATATATTACTGGTATTTCAGAAAGGAAATATGGGTTTTTATGCACAAATACCTCTGTAGTTTCCTTGCACTTATTTCTATTGCATTCAACATGTACTGTTTTTACAAAGAGATCACCTTACCTGCCAGTTAAACTCATTTCATAGCGCTGTGGAATCATGATTCTGTTTTTGTCAGCTTATTTTTTAATTTTATGTAGCATTGGCTATATCTGTAAACTGATGGAAAATGTGCATTTAAAGGTAACCCTTGCTTTAATTCCAAAAGCCATATATGGTAAATGTCAACCAATGGCAGGTTTACTGCCCGTTTAGAAATATTCATATTCAACATTAAGTGCAATCAATGCTTTGTGAACATCTTTATTTTTTGTGAACTTGTCCACTGTATTTGCACTATTGTTAAATAGTGATATTTAGTAGGATTACTAATTGTCATTTTTACATTAACTATATTTGTAGCTGCTCGCTGAACGTAGCACAGAAAGTGTCACAACTATACATTATACTAAGAACCCACTATACTCCTGTAAAACTCCATAAAATGGGCAAGTTGGCGGACCCTTTATGTGGCAAATGTAGACAGCATGCAGGCACTCTGATACACCTGCTATGGAGGTGTCCAAAACTCCATAGGTACTGGAGGAAGGTAGTGGACACCATAAACATGGTGTTTCATACGCAGGTACTACTGGACCCAAAGCAATGTGTATTGGGGATGTTGGAGGAAGTGGTGCCTGAGGAAATGGTCAGGATCCCAATATCTAGGGCACTATTTCAGGCCAGGAAGCTTATACTGCTAGGATGGAAGTCGGACTCCCCACCGGGTCATGCACTGTGGGTTTCCCATATGGGTAACACCCTTATTATGGAACAGTATATATACCAGCACAGGGGGTGCCTGGGTAGATTTGAGAGGATGTGGGCGCCTTGGTTAGATACACCTTTATTGAGCCCCAGAGAGCTTGTGCTTACTAGGCTTATGCAACAGCCGAGTGGATAGATGGAGGCAGGATGATGGGACTGTATGTTCATTATTTAAGGCTGGCTTAGGAGTTTGTGGGGAGGAGGGTGGAGAGGACTTAGCACTGTGGGCTGTTGTGTATATGATACTTAGGATATGAATATGTTCTGTGTCGACAATGCTATGTAACTGAAATGCAAACAAGTGGAAGTCAAGCGCTGACCCATTATTGGAAAAAACATAAAAAAGATATAAAAAAAGAAAAGGCAATATTTCACAAATATAAAGTCCAATAATCCTTCAACCAATATAGAAAAAATACAAAAAAGGTTATTACCCAGTCGCGAACTGAAGGTGAACAAACGTAAAGTCAATGTATCGTAACAGCTGTGTCTTGTATAAGTATAGGATTCATAGTATATGTGTTGTCGGGTGTCACGATTCAGGAGAGGTGGGAGGAGGGGTGTTTGAGGATTCGGTCGGAATTTATTACTTGTATGTCAGGGTAGTAGGACGGAGGTAGATAGGTGAGCCGACAACGTATTCGGATCATTCGTGTTCGAGAGACCCCGAGTTATTTCCACATAGATTGGTTCCGCGGGTG
>BLSH010241806.1:1461454-1487872 GCA_018402905.1 Glandirana rugosa
ACTTCTTTTTTCCTGAGGTGGTTCCTGTGTCTACTTTCCTAGTAACACATCATAAATAAACGTTTATTCACCATTTTTGTTAAATTTTCAAATGTGAGTGTAAAGGTACACGGAATTGGACCGTGATCCAACTGGTCGCACATCGAGCACTCGGACACGCCGTTTGTCGACAACAAAGCTTATATCGCACAGTTTAGCAGGCAAACAATACACAATGATCCTTTCATCTGTGTCCTTGGTGGAGTCCTTTTTTCTTCATCAGTGGAACGATAACCGGCGAAAGTAGAGGAAAAACATCCACCTCCCCTTTTTAGGAACAGTGGTTCCAGAGGCGCATTTTGACCTTCCCGTAAAAAGGAGGTCAAACCATCTGGTGAGTGGCCATCTATTTTCAAATTTTCCCATAGAAGAAATTGGAACTTATGTTGATGCACATGGTTTATTGGATTTCTTCAAATGGACGATGGTTGAAGGATTATTGGACTTTATATTTGTGAAATATTGCCTTTTCTTTTTTTATATCTTTTTTATGTTTTTTCCAATAATGGGTCAGCGCTTGACTTCCACTTGTTTGCTTATCTGACCACCAAAGGTTTTTGAAGGGGCAGCGACCCTATTGTTTATAATTTTTACACTATTATAGCACTGCATTTGATTCATCACGTCAGGGCGCCATTACCCTCATTTAACATATATATGTAACTGAAATGTCTGTACATTTTGTTTGCTGATACAAATAAACCCTTTTCTGATTTTAAAAAAAAAACTACATTTGTAGCATTTATCACTGGGTGATTGAAAGACTGTTTAGAAAAAAATAGTTTTTGAAAACTTAGCACAAAGGACGATACTTACTGTACATCTAATCTGAAGTGTCCACTGTGCTGTTACCGACTGTAGTGGAAATCTGAAGTCTTCTGCCCCCCTCCCATTTTCTAATGCTGCAAGAGTTAATACTAGCACTGGAGCTGTGAGAAGCACTCATTAAGGCTGGGTTCACACTATCCGACGTAAAAAACTTTCTGACTTTGATCCTACTTTGCTGTGCAATTTACGGTCCTACATAGGGTCAAAGTCGGACCGTTTGTCTGTGAACAGGGATCCGACTTTGATCCCGACAATGCCAGGCACTTTGTGCTCTGGGGATTTTGAAGGGGAACGCCACGCCAAATTTAAAAAAAAACCTGACATGGGGTCCTCCTACAGGAGCATACAAGGCCCTTTGGTCTGGTATGGATTTTAAGGGGAACCCCCACGTCGAAAAAATGGCGTGGGGTCCCCCTCACAATCCATACTAGACCCTTATCCGAGCACGCAGCCTGGAAGGCCAGGAAAGGGGGTGGGGACGAGCGAGCGCCCCCCCCCCCCTCCTGGACCATACCAGGCCGCATGCCCTCAACATGGGGAGTATGGGTGCTTTGGGGCAGGGGGGGCTCTGCGCCCCCCACCCCAAAGCACCTTGTCCCCATGTTGATGAGGACAAGGGCCTCTTCCCGACAACCCTGGCCGGTGGTTGTCGGGGTCTGCGGGCGGGGACTTATCGGAATCTGGAAGCCCTCTTTAACAAGGGGGCCCCCAGATGCCAGCCCCCCACCCTATGTAAATGAGTATGGGGTACATCATACCCCTACCCATTTACCTGGAAAGAAATATGTACACAAAAAACCACACATCTTTTTAAAATATTTTATTAAATCTGCTCCGGCGGTCTTCTCCCCTCTCTGGCTCTTCTTTTCTTCGGCTCTTTTGCGGGGTCTTTCATCTTCTGAGGGGTCTTCTTTCTTCTTCTCTGCGGCGTCTTCTGCTCTTTTGCCGGTCTTCTCCGCTGTCCCCTTCCCTCTGTTCTTCCTCTCTTCTTCTTCTTCCCATGTTGACACGACGCAATCTCCTTCACGAATGCCCTCTCCGCTCTGTGCTGTGCCTTATATTGGCATGGGGCGTGGCCACCAGATGACATCACCCAGAGGCCCTGCCCCATATGAGGTCACAGCTCCGCCCCAGGATGTGACCTCATATGGGGCAGGGCCTCCGGCTGATGTCATCTGGTGGCCACGCCCCATGCCAATATAAGGCACAGCACAGAGCGGAGAGGGCATTCGTGAAGGAAATCGCGTCGTGTCAACATGGGAAGAAGAGAGGAAGAACAGAGGGAAGGGGACAGCGGAGAAGACCAGCAAAAGAGCAGAAGACGCCACAGAGAAGAAGAAAGAAGACCCCTCAGAAGATGAAAGACCCCGCAAAAGAGCCGAAGAAAAGAAGAGCCAGAGAGGGGAGAAGACTGCCGGAGCTGATTTAATAAAATATTTTAAAAAGCTGTGTGGTTTTTTGTGTACATATTTCTTTCCAGGTAAATGGGTAGGGGTACGATGTACCCCATACTCATTTACATAGGGTGGGGGGCTGGCATCTGGGGGCCCCCTTGTTAAAGAGGGCTTCCAGATTCCGATAAGTCCCCGCCCACAGACCCCGACAACCAACGGCCAGGGTTGTCGGGAAGAGGCTCTTGTCCTCATCAACATGGGGACAAGGTGCTTTGGGGTGGGGGGCGCAGAGCCCCCCCTGCCCCAAAGCACCCATACTCCCCATGTTGAGGGCACGCGGCCTGGTATGGTCCAGGAGGGGGGCGCTCGCTCGCCCCCACCCCCTTTCCTGGCCTTCCAGGCTGCGTGCTCGGATAAGGGTCTGGTATGGATTTTGGAGGGGACCCCACGCTGTTTTTTTGGCATGGGGTTTCCCCTTAAAATCCATGCCAGACCAAATGGCCTGGTATGCTCCTGGAGGGGGACCCCATGCCAGTTTTTTAAAAAAAATATGGTTTGGAGTTACCCTTCAAGATCCCCAGAGCAAAAGTCGCATGCCAAAGTCGGATCAGTGAAGACACCGATACCACTTTGATCCGACTTCAATGCCTTTCAATGAGCTGAAGTAGGATCAAAGTCGGACAAAAGTAGTATAGGAACCTTTTTCAAAGTCGCTCCGAGCAGTTAAGACGGCTCTCATAGGGAATCATTGTTTTTGTGACGTAATACGACTTGTGCTCCTCATGTAGGTCCGAGAATCGGACTAGTGTGAACCCAGCCTAAGAGTGCTGACTATGTCTTGCCTTTTCCGTCCTTCTCCTCTATTCATACAAGCTTTATTATAGCTTCCATGAATGAAATGTGATCTATGAATGGAAGAGACAGACCCTTATTTCATCGCCATCATTCATAGATTGGCCCTCATTGATTGAAGTACAGCTTCTGTGAATGGTGGAGGAGGGCTGAAAGAGCAGCAATAGTTGGCACATCTTTAGAGTGCTTGTCACAGGTCCAGTGCTGGCATTAACCTCCGCAGCACTGGAAGATTACAGCTGGGGGGTGTTTTGTTACACTATTTGATTTATTATCATTTATCTGTGTTCATATCTTGGTTTATCATTGCTCTGTGTCTTTAAAGAGGAACTGCAGTCTGCTCATATAATTTGTAATAAAAACATCTTTGCCATTCAGACGTTTCCTTTGAACCACTTTGCATATTATTTTATATATACTGTACTTGCCAAATATGCTGCAGAAATCTCCCTCCACTAAGTTTGGCTGCAGCAATTTTAACTGTGGGCAACTGAAGTTGCTGCCTGTTCTCTTCTGGAATTTACACAGATGCACACCTCCAGCTCTGCAGCCCTGCAGCTTTCATTGGCCCTTGTATGATTCATCCCCCTTCCCTTCCTGGCAAACTCTTATGAGAGTGAGAGAGAGAGCAGTGTATGAAATCATTTAGGCCTCATTTACACTGCTGCTGGTAAACAGACGTTTTGAGGCATTTGGACATTTTTTTCAGCTGCCCCTGAACTTTCCTCTATGTTATCTTATCAGTACATTTACACAGGGTCATTTAAGGTCCTTTCCAGGCAGTTGAGTTTAAAGGCTTTTTTTGGAACGCAAAAAAATGGGTTCAGATGCCAGTTCAGAGGCATTTGAAACACCAAACAGCTTGTAAACGCTGCTAAACACGCCTAAACGCGGTAACTCGCATCTAGGACTGATTCATTTACAGGCGTTTAAAAAATGTTTTTTTTCCTTAAAAACACTCCTAGACGCGAACGTGGCAAAACACCGCTAAACGCGGCATGCAAGACACCCATTTTAGAAGCTGTCAAAAAAAATCATTCAGGGGAGGTTGAAATAGTGTCCCGTGTAAATGGAGCCTAAGCCTAGGCTAATGACCAAACAAGAAACAGGAAGAAGGCTGTATAAGGTATTTACTGGCAGAAAAAAAATGTTCTACTTTCCAAAGTTAAAGCAACAAGGGCAGAAGATTTAATAGATGGAAAGTTGAAAAAAATGACTGAAGATCTGCTTTAAGCTGTGTTCTGCTGTCTAAGCTGACCTCTTTCTCTCACCATATTTGTGTACACTCCTCCCCCTTCTGCTCTCTGGAATCATTCCACTGTCATGCTGTAGACAACTTATCATGTGGCTTACAACATCAACATTTTTCTACCTGTGAGTATCCTCCATTAAACATATAGCACCATCTACCTAGGTAGGTGCTAGAAAGAGAGCTGTGAGAGTAGGTGGAGCCATCTGGGGTATTCTGAGGAGCCCTGACCAATCCCCAACTTGGATTGGCAGGGGGCAGGTCTCCTCAAATACCCAGGGTCAGCCCAGCTGAGGAGGAGTTTTCGGGTGGAAGAACTGGGAGATGGAGTGCTAGGCTATCTGGCCTTTGAGGGAGCCCCCCAGTCATGGTGGGTGACCTTGGGCCTGGAGCTCAGGAGTGAACAGGACCCCCATACAAACTACTGGAGCATACTGGACAGGAGCAGGAGAGGACAGCTGAGAGGAGAGTACTGCTGGGCAAATCTCCAGAAGGGATCCCCTGGTCACAGCTGGGAGGGCTGGTGAGTGACATGCACAATGGAGAAGACTGGAGACGCACGCCTGAGAGGACTGGGAGGTCTGACATGGGTGCAGAGCTGGTGAGGACTGTGGTGTCAAGGGCAGTGGAGTTGGGCAGCTACAGCCAGGAAGGCTGGCAGTGCCTGAAAAGGGCTGAGTGGGATAAGTAGTCCACAATGGGAAGCTAGCACAAAGACTGTCAAGTTGCTAGACCACAGGGGCCCACGGTCCCTGCCTGTAATAAAGCATTTCTGCTAAGGCTTGACTGGAGCCAGTGTCAGGCCTAAACATGTGCTAGCTGTTCCTGGGAGAAAGTGTTGTACAGGAGGAAGAGAGTAATAGTCTGCAAGCAAGTTGTGCAGAAGGAGTCTGGTGTGTCTATGTGTATAGGGAGTGTACAGAGTTTGGTTCCATTACAAATACTTCAATTCCTTTTTGGGGCATCCCATAAATTCCCTACCCCATCCAAGTTCAATCCCTCAATAAAACAAACAAAAATAAGCAGATGGACTGTTTATTGTCTCAGAGAGAATGAGAAGGAGAATGCAGGGCTGGGCAGGGTGATGGGTGGACCACGATACTCAGCAGCCCCTAAGGGGGTACCGCTACATTTGGGGGCTCGTACCGGGACCACCTGTTCACGGGTGTCACGTACCTGGTAGAAGAGTCTGGCTTATGCAGCAGGCAACCTCCCTTACGACCCTGACTCGGGAACTCCTGGTAGAGTAGACAGGTGGCTCGGGAGTGCAGGATGGCACAAGGGTCGGACTGGGTCACTGGTGTAGGTAGCAAGTCCGTTGGTGCACTCGTGCACTAGTAGCGTGGTTGTACAGGCTGGGTCATGAACCGGGCTGGCGGTGCGGTACAAGAGGAGCAGGCAGGTGGGTAGTCGGGTCCAAGCAGGGTCGTCAACAGGTGGGCAGCAAAGGTATCGGTGGATGAGGCAGGAGAATGGTCATAGGCAAGCCGAAGGTCAGTGCAGGCGGAAATCAACAAGGTCAGGCAGGCCGGGTCACAGGAACAGGTAATTAGGTACAGGTAGCTCAGGAAACACCCACTAAACGCTGTAGATCAGACAGCAGAGTCTGTGTGCTGCTAAGGTGTTTAAATAAGGCAGCTTGGCTCCAATCAATGAAATCACCCTGCACAATTGTTAACCCTTAGTGACCCCAGCGCTGGGTAGCAGATCCATGACATGTGCGCATAGGTCCAGAAAGTCCACTTTAGCCACAGATTCTCTTTCTAACATTGCCCCCCCACCAAGGGGCAGCCTCCGGATGCCCAACCGGGCATTTAGTTTGGGTTGGTTCCTCCAGAAAGTCATGGATGTGTTCCTCAGGTTCCCAGGAATTTTCTTCAGGTCCGTATCCCCTCCACTTGATCAAGAACTGTGTCACACCCCTTCTTACTCTGCAGTCGAAGATTGCCTCCATCTCATATTCCTCTTCGCCATCCACGGATACTGGCTCAGGTGGGGCCGATCTCCTCCCTGGGAATTAGTCCTTAGTTACGGGTTTTAGCAGGGATACGTGAAACACCGGGTGTATTCGGAGAGAAGGAGGAAAACTCAGTTCATACGCCACCCTGTTGATCTTTTTCTTGACCGTGAAGGGGCCAAAGAACCTTGGTCCCAGCTTCTTTGAGGGGCAGGATAGTCTCAAATTTTTGGTGGCTAACCAAGCCTGATCGCCCGGCTGCAAGTCCAGCTCCCCTCGCTTCCCCTTGTCGAAGGCTTGCTTGCTGGCTTCCTGTGACCGAAATAGTGTCTCCCGCAGGAGCTTGTTGTTTTCCATCGGGAAGGCTATCATGTCCTGAACAGCAGGCACTGTGCTTTCTGGGATCAGTCCGTTGGTGCACTCGCGCACTAGTAGCGTGGTCGTACAGGCTGGGTCGTGAACCGGTCTGTCGGTGCGGTACAAGAGGAGCAGGCAGGTGGGTAGTCGGATCCAAGCAGGGTCGTCAACAGGTGGGCAGCAAAGGTATCGGTGGATCAGGCAGGAGAATGGTCGTAGGCAAGCCGGGGGGCGGTGCAGGCGGAAATCAACAAGATCAGGCAGGCCGGGTCACAGGAACAGGAAATCAGGTACAGGTAGCTCAGGAAACACACACTAAACACTGTAGATCAGACAGCAGAGTCTGTCTGCTGCTAGGGTGTTTAAATAAGGCAGTTTGGCTCCAATCAATGAAATCACCCTGCACAATTGTTAACCCTTAGTGACCCCAGTGCTGGGTAGCAGATCCATGACATGTGCGCATAGGTGCAGAAAGTCCACTTTAACCACAGATTTTCTTCCTAACAATGGGTAACCTGCCAGCCATTGTCCCTAGCTGTCAGGAAATGTCTCACCTGCTGGTGGCACTGTTGCACCCAGACCTATAGGCTGCAGTTCTGGTGTCCACCAGCGGATGTCTCTCGGCAGCCAGGAGCTGACATCATCCACTGCAATCAGGAATCCCCTAATGCAGATTGCAGGAAGCATATTTAAACCTGGGAAATGCTGTGATACTTTGCCTTGGTATTTCCTCCTTGTGCCTCTGATCTGTGTTCCTGTGTTCCTGAAGCCGGCATCCCATCTCCTTTTCCTGGACTTTGACCCTGTTCCTGCAGCCCGATCCCTTTCTACCCACTTTGTCGGTCTCCTGGTTCCCTTTCCCAGTCCTGTCTTGTTCCTAGCTCCCCACTGCTTGATCTCCTGTGTATGACCCTGGCTTGGTATGACTACGAATTGGTTATTCCTTGTTCTGTACCGATCTGATTTTGTCTGTCATTTATTGTATGTTCACTGTTGGTTTATTCGCTGGTTGTATTACACTATTCACTATATTGGAGGTGCTTTTCTTTGTTATTCACTTATAATAAATCATATAATTTAAATTTTACCTGCGCTTGGTACACTCTGTTGCAGTCCACACATTTCTGGTCACACCGGTCCCTGACATAATACCAAGGCCAGTCCTGACCAGAAGTGGCTGCACAGGGAAGCCATCTTAGTTTTACCATTTGTGGTAAAATGTATCCTGAGGAGGTTATTCATTTTTCTCTGATGGTGACAGAGGATAATGAATACTGCCGCCAGACATTGAAGGAGTGGACCAGTGACCAGCTATTAGAATGCATCCGTCTTGCTCATTCCCTAGTTGATCAGGACAGTATGTTGTTTGGAGATGTTCAGCCTTTGATTCAGGTTTGTACAAAGTTAGCTTTGTCCAGTACTCCTAAAGGCAGTGATGATTTTTCTCCCCCCTTCAGTATGGCTCAGGTTGAATCTCTGGTATGGTTATTGGAGGATGACTCAGCTTATTTCTTTGAGCATTATTCGGCATGCTCCCAACAGGCATTAGTGGAGTGTATTAATGCAGTGCAGTCTCTTGTCAGACAGGCCGCATGTAAACTGAATTTTGTTCAACCTTTACTACAGGCATGGTCAGATTTATTGCACTCAGCCTCAGTCAGCTTGCACCAACCCATTCCTGCTGCCAGAGACCTGCCTGCTCAAGGGTCTCTCTCTCCATCACCTACAACAACTACAGTCACAGACCAATATACCCTACTACCAACCAATTATTAGTACCCTGTTTCCACCTGCTGCACCTACCCTGCTTTTAACCCATCTACCTCTTCTCCGCTGCCTGCAACAATCGCACAAAAATCCCCCTTAGCAACTGCTCCCTCTTTCTTACCATACTCCAGCTATTCTCCTCAATCAGCTACACCCCCCTATTTACAGCCCTGCACTCACTTACAGAACTTCAATGGTTAAACCTAAGAAGAAACTGAAAAGTTTTTCCCAACCCAAACAATCCTGCCACTATCCAATCCTGCCTTCACACCAGCCAATCTGCTCCAGTCTGCCTCCACACCAGCCAATCTGCTCCAGACTACCTCCACACCAACCGATCTGTTCCAGTCTGCCTTCACACCAGCCAATTAGTTCCAGTTTGCCTCCATGCCAGCCGATCTGCTCCAGTCTGCCTCCACACCAGCCAATCTGCTCCAGTCTACCTCCACGATTGCCAATAGAGTTTGGCCTGCTGCTGACAAACCTGAACCTGCTACCCAACCTGCTGATCCTGTGCCTCTATCCAGCCTGCTGAACCTGTGCCTGTTGTCCAGCCTGCTGATGCTGTGCCCATTGTCCAGCCTGCTGATCCTGTGCCCTCTGCTCAACTTGCTGATCCTATGCCCACTGTCCCGCCTGCTGATCCTGTGCCTGCTGTTCTGGTGCCCACTGTCCAGCCTGCTGTTCTGGTGCCCGCTGTCCAACCTGCTGTTCTGGTGCCCACTGTCCAGTCAGCTGTTCCAGTGCCTACTGTCCAGCCTGCTGTTCTGGTGCCTGCTGTCCAGCCTGCTGTTCCAGTGCCCACTGTGCAGCCTGCTGTTCTGGTGCCCACTGTCCAGCCTGCTGTTCTGGTGCCTGCTGTCCAGCCTGCTGTTCCAGTGCCCACTGTGCAGCCTGCTGTTCTGGTGGCCACTGTCCAGCCTGCTGTTCTGGTCTCTGCTGTTCTGGTGCCCTCTGTCCAGCCTGCTGTTCCGGTGCCCACTGTCCAGCCTGCTGTTCTGGTGCCCACTGTCCAGCGGGCTGTTCTGCTGCCTGCTGTTCTGGTGCCCGCAGTTTATCCTGCTGATCTGGTGCCCACTGCCCAACCTGCTGATCCGGTGCCCACTGTTAAGCCTGACAGTCCCTTGCCTATTGCCCAGCCCGATGATCCAGTTCCTGATGGCCAGCCTGATGATCCAGTTCCTGATGCACAGCCTCATGGTTTCCTGATACCCACTCTGCTGATCCTGTGCCCGCTGCCCAGCCTGCTGATCCTGTGCCCGCTGTCCACCCTGCTTTTCTGGTACCTGCTGTCCAGCCTGCTGTTCTGGTGCCCGCTGTCCAGCCTGCTGATCCTGTGCCCGTTGTCCAGCCTGCTGATCCTGTGCCGGTTGTCCAGCCTGCTGATCCTATGCCTGTTGTCCAGCCTGATGATCTGTGCCTGCTGTCCAGCCTGCTGATCCTGTGCCCTCTGCTCAACCTGCTGATCCTGTGCCCACTGTCCAGCCTGTTGATCCTGTGCCCCCTGTTCTGTGCCCTCTGTCCAGCCTGCTGTTCTGGTGCCCGCTGTCCAGCCTGCTGTTCTGGTGCCCACTGTCCAGCCTGCTGTTCTGGTGCCCACTGTCCAGCCTGCTGTTCTAGTGCCCGCTGTCCAGCCTGATGTTCCAGTGCCCACTGTCCAGCCTGCTGTTCCGGTGCCTGCTATCCAGCCTGCTGTTCCAGTGCCCACTGTCCAGCCTGCTGTTCCAGTGCCCGCTGTCCAGCCTGCTGTTCTGGTGCCCGCTGTTCTGGTGCCTGCTGTCCAGCCTGCTGTTCCAGTGCCCACTGTCCAGCCTGCTGTTCTGGTGCCCACTGTCCAGCCGGCTGTTCTGGTGCCCACTGTCCAGCCGGCTGTTCTGGTGCCCGCTGTCTAACCTGCTGATCCGCTGCCCAACCTGCTTATCCGGTGCCCGCTGTCAAGCCTGACAGTCCCTTGCCTATTACCCAGCCCGATGATCCAGTTCCTGATGCCCAGCCAGATGATCTAGTTCCTGATGCACAACTTGATCCGGTTCCTGATACCCAGCCTGCTGATCCTGTGCCCGCTGCCCAGCCTGCTGTTCCGGTACCTGCTGTCCAGCCTGCTCTTCTGGTGCCCGCTGTCCAGCCTGCTGTTCCAGTGCCCACTATCCAGCCTGCTGTTCCAGTGCCTGCTGTCCAGCCTGCTGTTCCAGTGCCCGCTGTTCTGGTGCCCGCTGTCCAGCCTGCTGTTCCGGTGCCTGCTGTCCAGCCTGCTGATCCGGTGCCCACTGCCCAACTTGCTGATCTGGTGCCCGCTGTCAAGCCTGATAGTCCCTTGCCTATTGCCCAGCCCGATGATCCAGTTCCCGATGCCCAGCCTGATGATCCAGTTCCTTATGCACAGCCTGATCCGGTTCCTGATGCCCAGCCTGCTGTTCTATCTGGTGCCCGCTGTCCAGCCTGCTGTTCCGGTGTCCACTGTCCAGCCTGCTGTTCCAGTGCCCGCTGTCCAGCCTGCTGTTCCGGCGCCCGTTGCCCAGGCTGCTGACTCTGTGCCCGTTGCCCAGGCTGCTGACTCTGTGCCCATTGCCCAGGCTGCTGACTCGGTACCCGTTGCCCAGCCTGATGTGCCTCTGCCTGCTGCCCAGCCTGATGTGACTCTGCCCGCTGCTCAGCCTGATGTGCCTCTGCCTGCTGCCTAGCCAGATGTGCCTCTGCCTGCTGCCCAGCCGGATGTGCCTCTGCTCAGTCTGATGTGCCTCTGCCCACTGCCCAGCTGGATGTGCCTCTGCCCGCTGCCCAGTCTGATAATCTAATGCCTGTTGATCCAATGCCTGCTTTCCAGCCTGCCTCTGGCGATCCTTTGACCAAAAATCAGCTTAATGCTTTTGTGCTTATTGCCTTGCCAGATTGTCCTGCGGAGGGTAGGATTCCATCTGCCATTGGGTCTGATATGTCTGAGAGTTTGTATTCCTGGTATGGGTTACCTGTTCTGTCTAAGGTTCTTTTCTCAGTTGCCTCAATTGGGTCCCTCCTACACTACGTTGCTCCAATGACGCCAATGGTGGTTCGGACATACCCTTTGGTAGCGACGTTTGCCTTCACGACCTAGGTAGTGGTGAGCTTCAGGGGAGAGGTAGAGCACCATTTGTATCTTGCCACAACCCGGGTGCGGTTGCCACGACTCCAGGTGTATTAGGGGACCGTGTCGGGTAACCAGTACCTTGGGGAAATCTAGATGGCCGTTGAAGTGTGGAGCAAGTCCTGGAGATCAGGCAAGCTACATGATTGTAACCAAACATTCTGGTGTCAGAGGTTCGGTTGTCAAATGGCCCCAGGGCTAAGTTTGCGAATGACTCATGGTACCCCAGCGATGGGATGCCTACTGTTTGGAGGGATCAAATGTCCTATGCCTCTAAGAATCTGGCCAATGGGATATCTAGCCAATTGCCTAGCCCCAGCGATGGGCATCTAGCCAATTACCAGACCTAGGCGGTGGAACACATGGCTTTTTTTTTATCCCAGCAGCAGGGCCTCTTTTTTTAAACCAGGCACTCCTTGGGCTTATGAGACATTTTCTTTCTGGACTCTTTCAGCTGGTTGGAGCGTCCAGAGGTCGCTCCTTCAAGGAGGGGCACTGTCAGGAAATGTCTCACCTGCTGGTGGCACTGTTGCACCCAGACCTATAGGCTACAGTTCCAGTGTTCACCAGCGGGTGTCTCTCAGAAGTCAGGAGCTGACATCACCCCTGCAATCGGGCATCACCTGATGCTGATTGCAGGAAGCATATTTAAACCTGGGAAATGCTGTTATCCTTTGCTTGGTATTTCCTCCTTGTGTCTCTGATCTGTGTTCCTGAAGCCTGCATCCCGTCTCCTGTTCCTGGACTTTGACCCTGTTCCTGCAGCCTGATCCCTTCCGACCCGCACTGTCCGTCTCCTGGTTCCCTTTCCCTGTCCTCTCTTGTTCCCAGCTCCCCACTGCTTGATCTCCCATGTATGAGCCTGGCTTGGTATGATTACGATTTGGTTATTCCTTGCTCTGTACCGATCTGATTTTGTCTGTCATTTATTGTATGTTCATTGTTGGTTTATTCACTGGTTGTATTACGCTATTCACTATATTGGAGGTACGTTTTCTCTGTTATTCACTTATTTATAATAAATCATATTATATTACATTTTACCTGTGTTTGGTACACTCTGTTGCAGTCCACACATTTTCAAGGGTCATCTGCCTACAATTGCTCGGGCACAGTCGGTGCTGAGCAACATGCCTGGACAAGTCCTGCTAGCATCAGCATGCCTGCCATCTTCAGTTTGTCTAACAAGGGGTTACAGCAGCATGCTCAGGGAGGTGCCTGCCTATCAGCTTTGCAGACGCCAGCCTGTCTGGAAGCGATGGCCTGGAGGAGACTCAGCGTTCCCTACTAGTATTAGACACCATGAGGTGAAGGAAGATGGCGGAGGGAGGTTGTCTACTATCAGCCTTAACCTGGTTGCCGGAGCGGATACTAGTGGACACTGGTGTCCGACTGGAGCACCATGGGGGATTCGCCTTGGGAATGGTCGATGGGACAGAGTGACTGTCCCGAGTTCCAGATACCGACCGCAGTGGTCAGTGCATGGGTCCGGTGTGGCCATTGCGGTGAACCGCTGACACGGCTAGCATCTGGCCAGCAGGAGCCACTCCACTTTAATGTGGTTCTACTCTCAGGACTCTGTCATCTACAGCCGGGAAAATCCTGGAAGGCCGGAGAAGGCATGGAATCCCCCCTAAAGGCGGAGTGGAGTTGTGGCCTGGTGACTCCCCTGCGAAGAGAGAGGACGTTGGAAAAGAAGAGACTGTGGTGACCTGTGGCCTGGCCAGGGACCTAGCAACTGTGAGTACTCCCCAGCAGAGCCCAGATAAAGTCCCTGAGGTGCCGGCCAACTCTAAGCCCCTTGCCATCTTAGTCCAGGCAGGGCACTGTTGGCAGAGTTTGGGCCTTTAGGAAGGCTGACGGAGTGGTCATCCCCGGGTTCAAGCTCAGAGGAGGAGGAGTGGGAAACTGGAGGATCTCAAATCCAGGAGGCCCAGTGTGAGAGTGGAGACGGGCCGGAGTCGGTAGTGGGATCTGAAGGAGCCACAGGAACCCTGATCAGCAGCAGGCAGCTTTTCTTCAACAGACCCTCCACCACCCAGATCAGAGTACCGGCCTATCGTCAATGGGTTGAGAGGTCCCCTGATGCCTGTGTCTTGCCGGGGAGAAGTAGACCAAAAGAACTGCCCAGGTTCTCCAGGTTCCAGTGAGAGGTACAGAGGAGGGTAGCTCTGGAGTGGGGTCTGGATAACCCTTATGTCCCTCCCAAGATCATGGACATCATGGAGAACTCCCGGGGAGAGTGGGAGAATGACATGAGAGTGAAGCCTGGGCCCGTTTTGTGGACATTCGTTAGGAATGGAGGCTGGGGCGGGCTATTTACAAGGACCAGGTACCCATTGCAAAGGCAGGACGGTCTACAAGGAGCTACTCGGTCTCCATCAGGGAGAAAGGAGGGGGCTGGAAGAGACTACCTGATCCCCATTTCTATGCGTGACAGGACTTTGAATGTACAGCCACCATAGAAGAAGCCACAGAGATTGCATGGGAGTTGCAGAACTGTGTTTTTTTTCCTCCCTGACTTTGCAAGATCAGGCCACCCTGCCACCCTGTGTGTCCAATGGAAAGACCCTTTCCCTATTGCAAGGACACGGATGAGGTCTGGTTTCCTGAGCTAACTCTTTAGGAGTCTGTCAGTCTCCTGACAGAACAACTAGGAAAAACGTGCTAAAGTGAATTTCTGTGTGTTATTTCTGTCAGCAGGATGCTAACCCCCTCCCGACAGAAACTGTATAAAGTGTGAAGATAGTTGCTAGTTTAGGATGCTGTTGTTTGTGTTTTTCAGGATCCCCTGGGATGGGATGGCTATCCATCCCCTCCGGCTAGAGTCAAGATTCCTTTGTTTTTTTCCTGTGGGCAGAGTATCTCTCTCAAGGGAGAGATACTCTGTCTCAAAATTGTATATGGTGTGATGCTGCTGTTAGTTACAGGGACCTGTAGTTAGGAGTGTGTACTATTGTACAGTGTAAATACCTACCAGATATTCTCAATATATTTTTGTATGTATTTATTTGTACCATAGCCCTGTCCGAGTTATTTCCCTTTCCCCATCCAACTTATCTTATGGGATGCCCTTGCTCCTGTGCACAGGAGCCATTTTTTTCAATTCTCTTCCCAGCTAAGGGACCAGCTGGATTATTTGAGTGTAGCACCCTCTAACTAGGTAGGTGTTCGAAAGAGAACTGGGAGGGGAGGTGGAGCCATCTGGGGTATTCTGAGGAGCCCTGACCAATCCCCAACTTGGATTGGCAGGGGGCAGGCCTGATCAAATACCCAGGGTCAGCTGAGTTGTTGGGTGGAAAAACTGGGAGATGGAGTGCTAGGCTGTCAGGGCATTTGAGGGAGCCCCCCAGCCTGGGGGGGTGACCTTGGGCTGGAGCTCGAGAGTGGAAAGGACCCTTCTTACAATCAACAGAGAGATTCTTACCAGGAGCAGGTAGAACAGTGGAATGTGCTGAAGGCAAGTCTTCCAGGAGGGATCTTCCAGGTGTTGGGGCCTGACACACAGCCAGGACTGCTGGAGAGGCACACCAGAGTGGATTGGGGTGAGAGACAATCTGAAAATAAAACAAACAATAACAAGAATATGAACTGTTCATTGAGAGATTGAGAAGGAGAATGCCGAGCTGGGCAGGGTGACGGGTGAACCACAATACTCAGGACCCCCTACGGGGTTACAGCTACAAATGGAACATTCGAGAGGCTTCATCGTCTGTCTCCTCAACATGTGAGTTTATTCATCGAGTTAAAATGTCTGAATTGATGCAAGGGATAAATAGATCACCAGGTTGTATAAGCCATATATGTGGCTGGAGATAAAGCTAATGGCCTTGTGGTTGAGTCAGAACAGGGGGTAATGGAAGGGGGCAAAGCACTGAAGATTTTGACTTTGACAACTTACACCAGCACAAGGGATACTTTGGGTTATAGTGATTGTAAACCTCAGACATAGCAGCTAGTCACTAACACTAACAGCACTCAATTTGTTAGTATGGATTTGTTTGCATATTAGATATATTTATATCACCAAGCGCTATGTCACAGATTCATTATAATGTATTAAAAGTATCTGATATTTATACAGCAGCTATCAACATTATTTTAACACTTTTAGCAATTTACTTGCATGAACTTCCCATATATACCTATTGAACTCAGTAGACTGATTTAAAAAAAAAAGCTGAATGGGTTTCTACATGCACAAAATATAAGTGTCCACTAAGGCTCTGTTCACACATATGCAGATGCGACAGAATGCTTGAAGGTTTTGGCACATTTCCACACTTTGAGTTAAGGGCAGCCCATTAATTTAAATGGGTTACCCTACCCACAAAAACACACTAAAGAAGTGCATGACCCTTTGAAAAATCACACCGCAGAAAAATGCACATTGCTTAGTTACCATGTGTAGCCATGCCCCCCATAGGTGTGCGTAGCCTATGTGCACCCCAAAGCTCAAACACACATGTATGTGTGTGCATTTACAGTATATCACAAAAGTGAGTACACCCCTCACATTTTTGTAAATATTTTATTATATCTTTTCATGTGACAACACTGAAGAAATGGCAATTTGCTGCAATGTAAAGTAGTGAGTGTACAGCTTGTATAACAGTGTAAATTTGCTGTCCCCTCAAAATAACTCAACACACAGCCATTAATGTCTAAACCACTTGCAACAAAAGTGAGTACACCTCTAAGTGAAAATGTACAAATTCGGCACAAAGTGTCAATATTTTGTGTGGCCACCATTATTTTCCAGCACTGCCTTAACCCTCTTGGGCATGGAGTTCACCAGAGCTTCACAGGTTACCACTGGAGTCCTCTTCCACTCCTCCATGACGACATCAGGGAGCTGGTGGATGTTAGAGACCTTGCGCTCCTCCACCTTCCATTTAAGGATGCCCCACAGATGCTCAATATGGTTTAGGTCTCACAATATATTTTTGGTCAGTCCATCAACTTTACCCTCAGTTTCTTTAGCAAGGCAGTGATCGTCTTGGAGGTGTGTTTGGGGTCGTAATCATGTTGGAATATTGCCCTACAGCCCAGTCTCCGAAGGGAGGGGATCATGCTCATGTCACAGTACATGTTGGCATTCATGGTTCCCTCAATGAACTGTAGCGCCCCAGTGCCGGCAGCACTCATGCAGCCCCAGACCATGACACTCCCACCACCATGCTTGACTGTAGGCAAGACACACTTGTCTTTGCACTCCTCACCTGGTTTCAGCCACACACGCTTTTTATAATAAATAACATTGCATTGATCCAAAAGCCTTTGGGAATTAGGAACAATTTTTTCCCATTAGAACAAATTAGGCAATGAAACAGCTTTAGGGACACAAAAGTCGCCCCCCCCCCCCCATCTTGAAACAGGGAACCCAAGTAATGGAAAGCAAAAATGTACTTCATCCGGTAACTTGGTGGTAGGGTGGGGGGTATTATACTTATCTATCTATATCTATATCTTCCCTCTGCCTTATTTTGGACAGCATTTCATTTGCAGCATTTAAGAAGTGGAATCTAGTTGCAACACACTGTTTTTTGCAGAGTGAGCTGATGCGTGCAACAAAACTAGATATTTGGGGGGGAACACCCTGCCAAACGCATGGTGCTGCTTGTAACGACCAACAAACAAAAATCTATAAGTTACAGCGCACACATGACACCAACCCAAAAAGGTCTGGTCAGGACCCAAGCATAAAGCATACAACAAAACTAGATATTTGGGGGGGAACACCCTGCCAAACGCATGGTGCTGCTCGTAACAACCAACAAACAAAAATCTATAAGTTACAGCGCACACATGATACATACTCCTGTCAGGCTATTTTAAAAGCATCTAAAACGTATGTAGCAAAAAATGCAAAAATACGGGGGTTTGGTCACACTGAATGGCCATGAAGTGCTTAAGCCCATTGACTGCTGCAAAGTACCCCTGTATGCTTTATGCTTGGGTCCTGACCAGACCTTTTTGGGTTGGTGAACCCCATCCTCCTTAATTAGCCCCAATCAGTGTCCACCTGATCCATGGGATGTGTCCTCTGGTCTCCCATAAAGAGAGGCGTTAGCTTCCATGGTTTAAGAGATATGAGCATTCACTCTAAGGTCAGTGTAGGTTCCCATTGGTAACGGGGTACTTTGCAGCAGTCAATGGGCTTAAGCACTTCATGGCCATTCAGTGTGACCAAACCCCCGTATTTTTGCATTTTTTGCTACATAGGTTTTAGATGCTTTTAAAATAGTCTGACAGGAGTATGTATCATGTGTGCGCTGTAACTTATAGATTTTTGTTTGTTGGTCGTTACGAGCAGCACCATGCGTTTGGCAGGGTGTTCCCCCCCAAATATCTAGTTTTGTTGTATGCTTTATGCTTGGGTCCTGACCAGACCTTTTTGGGTTGGTGAACCCCATCCTACTTAATTAGCCCCAATCAGTGTCCACCTGATCCATGGGATGTGTCCTCTGGTCTCCCATAAAGAGAGGCGTTAGCTTCCATGGTTTAAGAGATATGAGCATTCACTCTAAGGTCAGTGTAGGTTCCCATTGGTAATGGGGTACTTTGCAGCAGTCAATGGGCTTAAGCACTTCATGGCCATTCAGTGTGACCAAACCCCTGTATTTTTGCATTTTTTGCTACATACGTTTTAGATGCTTTTAAAATAGCCTGACAGGAGTATGTATCATGTGTGCGCTGTAACTTATAGATTTTTGAGCTGATGCGTGGACATCAGGGTCAACGGGTCTATTTAGACAGACATTCTTCTGTCTGGGAGCTGGTTTGTGTGTATGTGCAATGGATCCAAAGGACACACTCTTCCACCCAGAGGGTATGCACAGTAGTGGTATCTTGTGGTTGTCTTCAGTATGGTCAGCAGAATTGCTAGCTCTGTAATGATGGACATTGTTTCTGTTCAGGCAACTGAGGCTGACATTTTTACCTTCTACATACTATCTGAAGAATTTTCCCTTATCTAGTACTAGGTTTCATGCTGATGAAAAGATTATGTTGTATTCATTTCAAGGGCGAGCAACATGCCCAGGTATGCCCTGTATATTCTAGGTTTTATTTTGACTGTTGTGTTCCAGCAGCCTCTTGATGCCTACCATTCCAGGGCAGTGGCCTCTTTCTTCACTTCTTTTTTAAATGCTTACCTGATATAGCTGCTATTGTTCCAATATGTATCATTTTTTATCCTTTACTTTCTGCTTTTATTCTAAGCGGGCCTGCTTCTGTCATTTTTCATATTATTGGTATGTGCTCAATGCCTGTCTATTAAGCCAAGGCAAAAATATATTGACAATTTTTTTGTGCTTTTTTTATTACATGGTTACATTGGTCCAATTAGTGTTCAGTCTGGACACTGTGTCATCATCTCCTAAACGCAGAGCAAGCAGAGACTACAGCTGAGAGCAAGGGATCATGGGATATGTGGTCTGAGGAGCCAGGATTTGCATTGGAGCCAGACTGCTGCAGACTACAAGTTCCAGCCAGTTGGGAGATAGACAAGAATGCTGGGTGAAGACATAAATAACCTGGTCCGGGGAGGAGTCTTTTTCTTGGGACCAAGACCTTCAGCTTAGAGCAGGGACCTGGCCGTTCTGGGGGATGCCAGCAGGCGGCCCAGCCTAGACAGCGTGGAGAGTCTCCAGACAGAGAGCGAGCAGATCCACCATTGCCAGCTCCCTGTTGGCCAAGTGATTGTCGGGGGTCACTCTCATCATCACTGGTACAGTTACAGCAGAATCCCAGCATTGCTAGGTGCACAACCAGGCACCTTTCACTGGTTGCAGATTCTTCAAGAGCCTGTTCCAGGACATCCTATTCCCTTGAGCCTTGGTATCATCAGGATTGGTGAGTGGGCAGAAGCCCATCCTGTGTACACCCTACAAAGATACTGCATGCAGACACCTTTATTCTATCTCTTTACATTAAATAAATCCAAAAAGGAAACACTTTGCACGTGCTATTTTCTGTTGCTGGTCGCCATTGCACAGCAATCCTATTAGGCCCTTGTTGAACTAGCTAAAGACACGGAACATCTACATCACAAGGGCTTCTTCGCTCTCCTTTTCTCCCCCCTCTTAAAAGACTGTGTGCACAATATGTGCACACTTTAAGGGTAACTCTACTCAAAAAATAGGTATTGCATTTCTTGTAACTTGTTGTTTTGTAATTGTGCCACAAAGTTTGTTGGGCCAGTGGCATCAGGATTTGAAGGGAGCAGTCTGACATAAGAGGTCATTCTTTTCCCTTTTATACCTAGGGTCATAGGTTCTTTCAGGACCTACCGCTTACTACTATTTGACATATTGTGATTTTCTTTGCACTGCATGCCCTTAGCATATTTACCAAAGAGTTTAACACTGAGGCTTCATGCACACAGGACTTTGAAAAAAAGTCCAAAAATTGTCAGTAGCTTATCAGGGATTTTTTCAGCTTTTACCAGCATTATATTACCGCCGGTTTTTCGCGTTTTTCCCCATTTTTAAAGGGCCAGCGTTTTTCTTTTTTTTTTTTAATTGGTATAAAACGTCCAAAAACGCTGGGGATCAATGTTTTTGAGCATTTTTGGGTGTTTTTGAGCATTTGAACGTTTTTACAGCTGAAAAACGTCCAAAAGAATCCTCCGGTTTTTTTTTTGTTTTTTTTTACAGCTCAAAAACGTCATTGCTAAAAACAGTTGTTAACAGCCTATGTGTGCATGAACACATAGGATAACATGAAGGAGGGTTTATTGACTGTAGAAAAAAATGTCTGCAGCTGAAAACAGCTGCTGAAAAACAGTCAAAAAATGTCCTGTGTGCACGAGGCCTGAAAGATATTTGCCTAAGCCATTCTTGTTCTTATCTGCTACAAGTATCTTAAGTTATCTTAAAATACTTGTTTACTTTGCTACAATCTGGTGTCTGTGTAGTTGCATTATCACTTTCAAATATGTCCGAACCCAGGGTGTCAGAAGGCTTGCAAGGTCAAGGAAACCTTTGGGGTCAGTCATCTTCCAGCAGCCCTCAAAGGGGTGGCGCTATATAAATATGCATATTCCATACCTTGTTAGAAACAGAAAATCATTGTAGCAGTCGTCGCTACTACAGTGATCCTCGCTGTATTGCATGCCAAGCAGCTGCCCTGTTGCAAAGTAATCACAGGGGGTTGCTTGCTCGGAACAGGTGCCATCTAAAGAATCCTTTTATTTATCTTACTGGATGCAAAATGTTCTCTTCCTGGACGAGGTGGATAAGTGGGGATGCCTTAAACCTGCATGTTAAAGTGACATTTTTATTTATGAAGAGGGGCCAGCGGCTGTAGCACTACCTTTGCTAAATGATAAATCCCCAGCTGGCTGTCATTTAGCGACAGTACTCCTTGTTATTCATTCACATGTAGCCAGGTGTCTGGCTAAAGAGAGAAAGTCATTATGGCCTGGTTCACACTATTGAGGGTGATTGCAGGTGCGGGAATCTCACATGTTTCTGCACCCACAACCACCCACAGCTAAAATGCGCTGCTCTTTAAAAACATGCGGGGCTGCCATTCACTCTTAATGGGATCCCCACACATCAAAAAACGCATCACGTTTTTGGGTGCAGGACCCTCCGGGAAATCGCATGGTGCAAAAGCATCATGTGAATCCCCTGCCACTGCATTTCAGAAATGGTGCAGGAACCTTTTTCCTTCATAAAACACAGGCATGTCTGGAAGAATTGTCAAACATTCCCATAGACACATTCCTAAACCTTGTGGACAGCCTTCCTCAAAGGAAACTGTTATAGCTGCAAAGGGTGGACCAACTCAATATTGAACCCTACGGGCTAAGACTGGGATGTTATTAAAGTTCATGTGTGTCTAAAGTCAGGCGTCACAATACACACACCATAGCTACTAGATCAAGTCAGTTTGCTGAAGTCAATGCAAATATTCAGCTTTTAATCGATTACTCAAAATGACCAATTTAACTTTACAGTTGTGGTAAATATTACTGTAATCCTATTTTTGGATAGCAGAGCTAGTGCCAGCGTTATGATTGGATGATATCAAAAGCCATCTAATAAAACCGCTAACAAGGGCCATCTGGGCAGTATGGCATTGCTCACAGAACCTATAAAATTTGACATTTACTGTTCTTTCAGGCATTTCATTCCAGTGCGCAAAATGTATATTTCCCCTTGGAAATGGTACAAATATTGAATATTTTATAAATGAAACAAGCTAGGCTTATGTTTTTTTTCCATAGATTATCTTCTCATACATACTACATAATCTTAGCGTACAGCACATTATACCTAATCCTTGACACATGCATAGGAATTCAGTAGGAGGTGGCAAAATTTTATATCGGTCTTAACAGGCTGCTAAAACTTTGTAAGTGCCATCATCTATATACAAGGTAAGTTTCCCCACCTTTTCTACTCAAGGAGGAGCAGCAGAGATCAGCCACTGCAAGCAAATCTGCAGCACTGAATTACTAGCTCCCTGTACCTTCAAACAGCACTGGCGAGAGACCTGTACAGCAGACTTAGATAAGCATGTCCCTGCTCAAGAAGATAGGTAAAAAAAGGTCTGAATGGGAAGGGAGGGGGGAGGCCTATTTTTGTCTGGTGATGGGCTTTAACATATACAAAATGCACTGTATATTTACTTACTCTTTAGGCTCCATTCACACTAGTGCAATTTCAGATGTGACTTGAGTCGCACAGAATTGTATGACCATGGAAATCACATTGTTTTCAATGGTGCCCGTTCACATCAATGCAACTCAGCATTATTTTGGAAAAGGTTTCTGTATTACATATGGTGCAATTCCAGCATGATCTTGGCCTCATAGAATATACAAACCACATCCAAGTTGCACTACATAATCGCGCTAAAAATCGGATCAAAATCGGATTGCAGTGGTGTGAACCTAGCCTTAGAAATAAGCTGCAATATTCATAAATGGTCCATTCCTAACATATTCACACACTTAACAGTATAAAGGGTAAATTAGTAAAATATTAATTCTTCTGTCTGCATAAATAGACTTCAAAAGATTGGTTCGATTTTACTTGTGCAGTTATACTACGGGCACTTATCTCTTTTATGATTTGTTAACCTATAAATAATTCCTAAACTTTGTAGCCAGTTATATATCGATTGTGCCATACAGGGTTCCCTGCTGAACCAGCCGAAATGCAATCCATGTATGGGCAAGCTGTTTGTCGATCAATGAAAACACCAGCCTGTCAGTTTTTTTACCTACAATTTCTACCAGCGGCTATAACGTCTAGCAGTAATCATTATGTTCTGCTGGTCGGAAAGGCTTCCTGCGCCCCACCCCCGCTGGCAGAATACAATAGCGCTGCAGGAGGCATTCCCCCATTAACAATGGCTCTGCTGATGGGGAAAGGAAATCAAACAATTTTATTTCTTTCCACCTCTGCTGGAAGGAAATAAAATTGAATCATCTGTGGGGTGCCTTAATTTTGTGTTTATGCTGAGCTATTATTCTTTACATTGAGCCATACATACAGTGTAAATAAAACAAAGCTAAAGATATGTTTTCAGTACCATGGACAGTGAGTATATTGACCACTGAAGCCCCACAAGAGAATAATCAGAAGCTAATTAAAGTAACTGTCCCTTGGAATATTTTTTTTTCAAAACAGCCCTACAAAAGATTATTTGTACCTACCTTTCTGGAGGTGCTGTTTTGTTCTTAAAGCCTCCAGGAGAAACTTTATATTCAACACTTTTGGGAATTTTTAATGCCTGAATCCCTACCCAAGCTGTGGTTCTATCAGTCAGGCTCTACATTACTATAGGACACAGCAGTAACATAGTGGCCAGCAGGAGAAACCACAGTGCACAGTAGGGACCAGTCCTTTAGTGACCTGTTGATCTTCAGCCGTTAGATGGTCCAAGGACCTCCAAAGAGGTAAGTATGAACAGTCTTTGTTTGTAGCGGACCTTTATTGGAAAATGCTTTAATTACAAACTGCTTGGAGTATCTAAGCTAAATATTGGTGCCATTATTAGAACCATTCTGCATTTTTGCTACAGTGTCAGAAGAGCTGAGTCCAGTCTGTCCTGAAAGACCAGACATTTTGGGGTATGTTTATAAAAGCTAAACAGGAGAACTTGACCATAATGACCCTTGTATCATTTTCTCAAGTATTAAAATAGACAGACTACGATGAAAGAAATTAGTGTGGGAATGAAAATTAGCAACATTTTGCCCATTCCACCAAATTATACTGCAGATCTCTTCTTTAAAAGACTACCAGTTTCCAAAAAAGTGACCGAAATTATATTATATTATATGCCAGAGTGCCTGTATGTTAAAGTGCTCATACATGGATCAGGATCTAGACGATGAAGACTGGGAAGACATGTGGGAGTCCCCATGTTAACACTTAATTGCTACCAGGGACAGGTTAATTAGATTCTACATAGGTTCTTTCTGACACCACAATGACTACATTGAATTTACCCGAACATCCCGGCCCACTGCTGGAGATGTCCAATGGAGCCTGCTGGTTTTCTTCATATATTTTGGGTATGCCTGCACATTCAATTGTATTAACAGGAGGGGACAACATTCATCTATACTCTGACCACTATACCCATCCCACTGAAAATTAGTGTCTGCCATCTGGGGTTGATAGACTCACTGGCATCCGCCAGGGCTACCCGCACACTACTAGGGATATTGCTGTTTTATGCAAGGAAGATCATTTTGTTAAAATGAAAGTCTGATATAGCTCCCACGTTACCCCTTTAGAAGCAGCTGGTCAGTTCGGTTATACCACTTTATAAGGCCACATATTACTCCCAGGGCTGTCCTAAGAAGTTCGAAAAGGTGTGGGATATCTGGATCAACTCTGATGTTACTGCAGATAACTGAGATGACAGTCGGAGAACTTCATGCTATGAATCATTTGTTGGCCTGGCTGAGCAGGTGATCTGCCCCTTCCAATAAATGATACTCAAGGCCTGTAACACCCCCGTGTGTGTAAGCGATGAAATAATTGTCTTAATAACTTCATGTGTGACATTCAGGGTGGGGATGTGATCAAGACTTATTACCTGCTATATAACTAAGATGTGGTACCGAGCATATAGGGTTTAGTTATGGTAAGTCGTTACTTAAAATGTGTTGTTGTTTAATGTGTTAATTGTTGAGCATCACAGCTGGGTAATGCCCCAAGGCCATGTTTTGTATTTACTTTTATAAACTCTTGAATAAAGAGAATTTTGAAAAAAAGAAGTGCTCATACATGAAAACTGAAGTATTTTGTGTAGGTGTAACTTTTCAATGCATCTTATTTTGCTATGTTAACTGCCATGTTAGGCAAAAGGAGGGCAGAAAAAATGACAGACGTTAAGTTGTGTTTTTTTTATGAGATTATGGGTCAGAAAATGTGTTTGAAATATTATTTCATAGTAGCACTTTTATAGGCATCTTCTGTTTTTGTCTCCTGAAATTTTTACATATTAACACAAAAAAATTGCATATATCAGGTTATGTTTAGTGGCTATTCGAATGCATGATTGCTCTGCTCTACACAACTCAAGCCTGTCATTGGTGTCAGCTGGATGCATAGTCAGTTTAGCTATTGTCAAATGGAGCAATAACTCTAGCATGCTTGTAGGCAGATGCAGTCGGCCTCCCTTCAAGGGACAAGGGAGAACCAGATTCCTCCAAGGCTTCTGTAGGTCTCATCAGAGAAGCAGTTGTCCAAGTGGATGCTGCTTTTCTGATTAACCTTGTGGCTATCTTTGATGGGGGCAGTGCTTATAAAAAGCACTGTTCTCTTTGGGTTGGCGCGCATTCCGCATAGTGGGTAGGACAGGGACAAATCTCCCACTGCCTAGGGACAGTCAGATTAGCGTAAGGTCAGGCTCCTTTGAAGGAGGGACAAGATAGGGACTGTCACTGTGTGTCAAACAGTAGCCTTCCTTAAATGAGCCTGGTTGCTGATCTGCTTTCAGGTCACCTCCCCTGCTGGATGCTTCCGGGTGTCTTCGGTGTGCACTGCTACTACTTATTTGGTTCATTGTAAGTGTTCTGGTCTGATGTGGCCATGTCTGCAAAGTTGCTTTTTCTTTCAAGATTATTACATTAATATACCTTGCTGCATCAATCAGACTCTTTGTGAGTTATCTTCCTCCGTAGGCAGAATGTCCGGGCCACACCTACATGCTTTTGTGGCACATTGCTAAAGCAAAATGTCTTCCTGAAAAAATAATCAAGTACACTACTGTTTCTCTTATAATCTTGCATCTTTTCAGCAAAGCTAATCCTTATCCTTGCTGGCCAAACCTGAACTCAAAAAGTTACAATTTGCTCTCATATAAGGTACACTTAGAAAAGTTAGTTTGTCTAAACAGCATCCTGAAAGATTTATATTTTGTCTTGAATTCTTCCTAATAAGTAAGATCCAGTGCCTAAACTCCCAGCTTCATAGCCGTATGATCTATCTGTGCGAGATCATCTCGGGCACTGCTGTCTCTGCCTTTTAGTCTCACAAGATTTGGATTTAGAATCGTCTCCGTCCCGTAACGAAGGAATACAGTCACGACGAGGAATTACTGACCATGAGACTGTTGACCATTTATAACTATTTCTTCGTAGTCCTCTCGACTTCATTCACATCAATGTGTCTTGTTTATTACGTCTTCTTCCTTCTAGGACTCTCCCATCTCGAAAGAGAGGTCGTTCCTCTTGTCACTCGTCGTGTCATTACTGTAGTGGTTTAGAGTTAGGTTTAGAACACTCTGATTTTCCGTCTCTGTCGTCACGGGCTCTACTAGAGCGTGTCTATCTAGTATGCCGATACTTCGACCCTCAAATCCGTGACCTAGAATGAAT